>JBBPBX010039375.1:12609-26282 GCA_038048925.1 Garcialebias charrua
GTTGGCCCAGAGGTAATGAACCGGACTCGTACATCCGAAGGACACAGGTTCGCGTCACGGTCGCGGATTTCCTTTTTTTTTTTTTTTTAAGCCTTTTGTTTTGCAGACCGCCGGCGAAGACACCATCTGCGTGCGGGAGTTGTTGGGAGCTACTGACTTTTGACGTCCGGGGGTCCGGTCAAAAGTTGCCTCATGCGGATAAATTAACTGGAGACATTCTGTGAACTTTGTGTGTGGACTGAAGCACGCTCCAACAAGCGCCGCATGCAACGAGCGGAGCACACCGCCCGCTCGGAGAGGAAAAGCTATCATTAGCATAGATATTTTGTTCATTGTTAGCTAGCTAATCAATTATGCCTCGTTCGTGCATCTTCCCTGGATGTCGCAATGGTCAGGGCACCCGTACAAATCATAACATGTTTTTATACCGCGTGGTTTTATACCGAGTATCTGTAGTGCCTGGATAGGTCAATGGATAAAGCGCTTGCCTTCCGTCCCAAACTCCACGGGTTCAATTCCCGCATGGTACAACTCTTTTTTTTTTTTTTATTCATTCCAGATTAAAAACACACAAGAAAACTATTTACAAAAACAGCGTAACTCTTGGAAAAAGTAGCTGCTGTTACAGAATTCAGATAAAAACAGAGCAGGTTTACTGGCTCTGCTGTCTGCCTCTCCACACAGTCAGCTCAGGGGGCAGGACACGAGCGCAGCTGCGCTGAAACCACGCCCACGCACTGACACGCCCCCAGCGTTCCAGGGCAAGGCAAAATCATGTTTTTTCATGATTTTTGAGACTTAATTTTATAAGGTAAACAATGTTTTTAATCAGTCAGATTTATATGGGTGATTAATAACACATATTTATGCCATGTGACAAACTAAAAACACACATTTAATTTCACTTTACACGGTCTTTAAGATTTGAGCTATTTGTCTTTAGTTTTGGAAGCAGGAAGTTAGATGAGCAGAAACAGCAGGTTCTAATTTAGGTCTGCACCTGTATGTATTTGACTCTTACCTGTTCAGGAAGCAGGGAGCTCAGTCCGAGGGGAGGCAGCTTTATTTATTCCATTTTTGATGAAGGTCTTACATCTTTTGGGAAAGTGAAAAGGCTCACTTGTTCACTGATGATATTAGAACACCCAAATGCGACACACCGAACCGGCATTTTTTAAGTTTTACAAAAAAAAAAGGCGATCTGGCTGAGAATGAATATGCGTTAATGGCAGACGAAGACTGAAGGTCCTGCTTCCTACGTCACAAATGTTGCATTCGCTTGTAGTCGGAATTTTCAGAGAGAAAAGCTGTTTTTAATTTTAGACTCAGTTTGGCAGGAATTTTCATTATTTTATCATTTTGTTTGCAAAAACGAACATAGTTGAATGATAAAATATATATGTCTTCTATCATTTCATGCAAATTTGTAAGATGATGTCAGTGGACCTTTAAAGTGTTAAAAAACAATGACTGTATTCAGGATCTGGAAACTATTGAACTTACTGGAAGGCTCGTCCTGTAACAGAGATACTGTAGGTATAGGCAGGGCGTAGTGGTAATGGCAGTCGTCCCCCGTTCGGAAGGTTGGCGGTTCAAATCCCGGTTCCCCACACCATGTGTCGTTGTGTCCTTGGGCAAGACACTTAACCCCGAGTTGCTCCCGGTAGGACTGGAAAGCACTTTGCATGGTAGTCTGCCGCCACCGGTGTATGAATGTGTGTAGCACTTTGAGATTTTCACTAATAAAAAGTGCGTTATAAATTGAATTCATTATTATTATTATTATAGGTAAGAGGAAGTGGATCTTTTTTGGTAACATGCCTCATTTCTTTTAATGTTCTTGCTTTATTTTAGGTGGAGAGGAGACCGAACGAGTCTCGATGGTTTTGCATTGCTCTCCTTCACCAGGTAAACGACCATTTGCAGCTTTCAGGATGCATCTGTTACTTTACTAAATAATGATCCGGCGATTTGATACAATGCAAAAACTGATTGATTGTTTTAAACTGCCTCTGTCATCAGGAGCCTTCAAGCCCTGTGAGCACCTCCTGGGTAACTGGATGATTCGCCTGACGGTTTGGTTCATCTGCCTGGTGTCGCTGGTCTTCAACAGCCTGGTGCTGGTGGCCACCTTCTCCTCCGTTCACCGAGCCGCGGGCCGCTGGCTCCACCCGACTCCATCCCTGTCTCCAGCCAGGCTGCTGATGGGGCTGCTGGCCCTGGCCAACCTCCTCACGGGCCTGTACGTCGGGGTGCTGACGGCGCTCGACGCCGCCACGTGGGGATCTTTCGCTGAGTTTGGCGTGTGGTGGGAGACGGGCCCGGGCTGTCGGATCACTGGAGCTCTTGCTGTGTTTTCGTCCGAGTGGTCCGTGTTGCTGCTGTCGCTGGCAGCGGTGGAGCGAAGCGTTGCCGTACGGATGATTTTGGGAAAAGCTGCGATTTCATCCAGGAGGAATGGCGGCACCAGTCGCAGATGTTTGACAGGAAATGGACGCATGGGTGTGGCTGCGGGCCTCCTGGGGCTGCTGGCTGCTGCCGGGGCCTGCATGCCCGTCGTGACCTTCAGCGATCAGTCCTCGTCTCCTCTCTGCTTGCCGTTTGCTCGTGGTGACAGTCCAGCTCTGAGTATTACAGTCGTTCTCGTGCTGCTCAACGCCCTGGCGTATCTGTTCACTGCTGCCGTGTACACCCAGCTGTACTGCCACCTGGGCCGGGTGGAGCTGGCAGACCCGGGGCAGACGGGAGCCCTGCGTCACGTGGCCTGGCTCATCTTCACCAACTGCATCTTCTTCTGTCCCGTGGCGGCGTTCTCCTTCGCCCCTCTCCTGACCGGCTCTGCGGCTGGCGGCCCGGAAATCGCCAAGTCCGTCACTCTTATTTTCTTCCCGCTGCCCGCGTGCCTGAACCCGGTGCTGTACGTGTTCTTCAGCCCGGCCTTCAGGGAGGACTGGCTGAGGCTGCGCGGCCGCGGAGGTCCGAGCAGAGCGACGAAGACCGGAGCGGAAAGTCCCTGCGATGACGGCGGCGGCGGTTCGGAGCTCACAGACGAAGGCTCCTCCACCTACCTGACCTTTGACTGTGGTGCATATTCACAGCTTTGTGGAGAGGCGGCGTGTGAGCGGTGCGAGGCGGCGCTGCGTGCCCAGACCTGCTCTTCCCCCTCAGCCTTCACGGGCTGCAGACATTTGGTGAAGTCTCACAGCTGTCCCACCCTGCTCGCCGCCGCTGCAGCGTGCCGCCGCACCGAGGGGTTTTGGGCAGACAGCGGCACGCCCTCTGCTCAGTCCGAATACGCCGACGAGGGGGACTCGTTCGTGTCCGACAGCTCGGAGCAGGTTCAGGCCTGCGGCAGGGCCTGCTTCTGCCAGAGCAGAGGACTTCCTCTGGTACACTACTCATACAACTTACCTCAAGTCAAGGACTAAGGAGGCTCCGCGCTCCAGCTCTCTCTCTCTCTGTCATGTGAATTTAGATTCTCCAAGATAAACTATATATTTTTATATAAAGAAAAGTGTGCCAACTATCCTGTATTTCAGAAGCACTTAATGTTTTTTTAATTACTGTCAGCAAACCGGTCGTTTAAAGGGAATTTGGCTTTTAGAGCATTTTTAGGCGTAGATGTTACGTAAACTCTTCCCATGGTTGCGCTGCCTGCCTCGTTCAGAACACAAGGTGTCACACATTCAGTCTGCCTTTGTAAATGTGTTGCTCCTCTCATCAAATGTTCAACCTTCTGCAGATTTTTGGAAGTTTTTGTTTTGCGGTATGTAATTGTAGCAGATGCTAAACGCACTCAGGTGGTTTTCACCCAGTCAGTAAAACCCAGCAGCAACTCTTCTCCAAACTGCACCTTCAACACTGCAGATGTGTTACTTTTAAGTCTATATATAAAAAAAAAAAAAAAGAAGAAGAAGCATGTTTGCTTAAAATTTCTAAGACTAAAAATGTGATAAAAGTAGCTGGTATCACTGTTCGAGCAACAACTGTTTGTGGCCGTTTTGGCACGTTATTTATTGTTCGGGTGGAGACGATTTCAGGTCTGAACACAAAGCGTTGGCACGTAACATCTGTGTATTTATCCATGACACACGCAGGTTTAGGTGATCACTTTCAGTTAGGTATAGTTGTTTTGTTAGTTTTATCATTGTGATGTTTAATTTGGATCAAAATGTTTGTTATAAACTGCAGATGAACAAATCCAGCTGCACCAAAAGACTCAATAATTACTTGGAAGGTACTAAAGCGTGCTCAGACTCTCACTTGCAGGAATAAATCAGCATTTTAAGAAATGTTAGTTCAGACCAAAACTAAATGAATACAAATATGAGCTTCAGCCAGCAGGTAAATCATTTAAATGAGCATTTAGGCAAATTGGAACATTTAATTTGGATGAAATTACACGGTACCTCAAATGAATCTACAAACGTTATTGTCACACAAAGTTTTTGCTTATAAGAGTGTTTGAGCTGCATTTTTAAACTATTATAAGCCCTTTTACATACATGTTGGCACTTGAAGAATGATTAAACTGCATTGATTCAGAAAACTTATAGCACAAATTTATTGCAAATGCATGCAACGTGTAAGACGTGCAAACGTAACAAATCCTGTGAAATATTTGAACAACTCTTAAACCTGATGGTAAAGTAAGAGAAAAATATGGCCCAACAATAAACGGAGTTGAACGCGCTACATGTCGTCTGTTTTCATCCCGTTTGGTGAGTTTAGTTATAAATGTCGTCACAGTTTGATCCTGTGAGATGAACAGATGTGCACGTGGAGAGCCCGCCTGAGTCACACTGGGTGCGACAGGAGCTGACAGATGTTTGGTGTGCTGGAGCATGACTGCACACATTAAGGTGGTCACACCCTTGGAGCGTGTGCGTGCACGCCATGCGAGCGCTCAGGAATTCAGACGATGTGGGGAAACGTTTCCTTCCACCCAGCAGACATTTCTCATTTTACTGTTTGAGCCACTGTTTTCAGCACGGCTCTGAAAATCAACCAGAATGTTCTTTGATTGACGCTCCAGCTGGTGAAAACTCTACAAAACTTTTCAACTTTTATTTTTCTGTATATAAATTATTTGGATAAAAAACAGACTAAGAATGGAATGCTAACTGAGGAAGCTACCTCCATGACCGTCATGGCTGCAGAGCTTTGTCAAAGAAACTCGTTTTCTGCCAGTCTTTGACTTTAAGTCGAGGAAATCCTTTAATAGTGGGAGGAATCTATGTACTGTATACTGTGATTATTTTTTTAACCCAAATCCTAAACTATGAATTTTTGTTTTATCTTGTATAAATACAAAGTTGCAGATTATATAAAATATTTCACGTATGGTAATTTCAGTTTGTTAAATTTTATGTTCATTTTTTTGTGTGTCAAATATCTCCATGTTTCTGTTCAAGCAGAAAATCAGTTCATTAAATTGTGAATGAATAAAATAAAATGAACACAATTGCACATTTCTTGCAGATGCACATTACTGAGCTTTAATTTTCATTATTTATTTAATCAGCGGCCCAGTTATCATCGACGTTTGACACGTACTAACGTGCACCACAGCCCCAAATAGTTTCTTAGCCATTTCTAGTCGGCATTGATCTCTCTTGTTTTGGATCTTTACACCTGATTTTTTAAACTGTCTGTAAATGAGTTTATTGGTATTTTATGTTGTGAGACGTTCCCGGGTGTCGGAGTGACTGCAGAGTAGCTCAAACCTGAACTTTATTTAGACTGAGCCTATTTCAACAAACCACAGGGAAGCAATGAGACCAACCTGTGAAAAAAAAGAAGTATGAAACAATTTAGGCCACGAAACATCATATAATACTCTGATGCATCCTCAGTAATCCTCTCTGGGTTCCTCCTTTTCACCTGATGGCTGGCTGGAGTCCTGTTTGGGTTTCTTCTCTGTTTTCAGGAAGGCCCAGTTAGGATATCCACATTTCTCAAGCGCCTGTCTTGTGTGGGATTTCTCCTTCTGTCCCCACTAACTCCGTAGCCAGGCAGAAGGAGAAAACCCACACAAGACAGGCTCTAGACAAACTGGTTGATCCACTATGAGAAGGTGCTATTTCATTCATTCATTCATTTATTTATTTCTATAGCACTTTACACAACCATGGTGACGGTGACCAAAGTGCTTAACAAAAAACAGTACAGTACTTACAATGACAACAGGTTAAAAGCAAGAAAAACACAACATAATAGCAAAAAGAAAACCAGAAATGTCACCACACATTAAATTACTAAAAGCCAGTTGCAATAAAAAAAGTCTTAAGCTTTGATTTAAAAGGGCCAAGTTCAGTAATCTGACGTAGCTCAAGTGGGAGTTTATTCCAGAGTCGAGGTGCGGCCGCAGAAAAGGCACGGTCACCCCAGAGTTTATATTTTGTCCTTGGAACAGAGAGCAGGCGCTATCTGACCTCAGAGACCTGGAGCGGGCGGGGAAACTTAACAACTCTGTTATGTAAGGAGGAGCGAGGCCATTCAGAGCTTTAAAAACAAATAATAAATGTTTAAAATCTATTCTAAAATGGACAGGACGACGATGTAGTGAGAATAAAACAGGTGTGATGTGGTTGTGTTGGTTAAAAGGTGAGCTGCTGCATTCTGAACAAGCTGGAGGCGGCTCAGTGTTGACTGAGGCACACCAACATACAGAGCGTTACAATAATCGAGCCTAGAACTGATAAAAGCATGAACAGCCTTCTCCAAGTCCAACGGTTTAAAAAGGGTTTGACCTTTTTTAAAAGACGTAAATAAAAAAATCCAGACCGGACAACAGAGGCGATGTGTTTGTCAACGTGTAAAGCCTTATCAAAGGTCACTTCAAGGTTTTTCACACTGTCACTGAAGTTAATGTTCAAATTTCCCAGGCCAGTTGCATCTTTGTCACCAAATAAAATCCATTCTGTTTTATTGTCATTTAAAAACAGGAAGTTATTGTTTAGCCAATGTTTGATTTCAGAGGTCAAAGAAAGAAAACATTGGGTTACTGGATCCTGGTCTTAATAGGAAAGACATTTGCAAATCATCTGCATTAAAATGAAAGTTGACATTGTGTTGTCTTATAATAGATCCAAGTAGCAACATGTACAAGGAAAAGAGCAGAGGCCCCAAAATGGAACCCTGGGGCACCCCACACAGAAGAGGGGCTGTAGAGGACGAGGAGCCATCGAGCAAGATAGAGAAAGTTCTATCAGATAAATAGGACGTGAACCTGAAAGTTATGCACCATAACTCATGTTCCCTGAAGGAAGGGAACGAGGTGCAACACTATTGCTTTGGGAATTGCGCCCCCGCGCGATTACCTGAAGGAATACATTCACGTTTTTACGGCAGTGGGCGTCAGCGTCACCCCATAGGCCCCGCCCTCTGGGTACTTAAGACGCGAGCGCCCATCCAAACGGTCTCCAAGTGCACTTCACCGAGCTTCAGCATTGAAAAGGGCCATCTGTGTTGCACCTCGTTCCCTTCCTTCAGGGAACATGAGTTATGGTGCATAACTTTCAGTTCCCTTTATCAGTCAGGTCACTCGGTGCAACACTATTGCTATGGGAACGTAATTCATTCATACCCTTGAGATGCTCAGTATAATGTATGCTTGTGAGAACTCCTGCCTTTATACATTAGGCATCTCTCGGCTGCTCTCTACTGTGTGTTAGAGAGGACAGCCTGAGTGACGTCACATGCAGTAACGTCCAAACTGTAATGTTTTGCAAACGTGTTCGTTGAGCTCCAGTTTGCAGCAGCACAGATGTCTGCGACTGGTACGCCCTTGAACAATGACCACGAGGTAGCCAAGCCTCGAGTGGAGTGGGCATGTACCCCCGAGGGCACCTGTTGACCCTTGCTACTGTACGCCCTTTTAATGGCCTCAGTCACCCAGTGTGAGAGGCGCTGCTTCGACAGGGCCCTGCCAGCAGCCGGGTTAGCAAAACATATAAACAGCTGATTTGTTTTCCTCCAATCAGCTGTTCTTACGATGTAACTACTTAAAGCCCTAACAGGGCAGAGTGCTCTCAGCCTCCTCTGTTCCTCAGTGAGGACGGGAGCAGGAGGAAATTAAGAGAGTTCAAAGTCCATACTTCTGGGATTCAAAGTTAGAACCTTTGGGACGTATGTGGGGTTAGGTCGTAGGGTGACCTTTGACCCGTCAGGGGCAAACTTAGTAGACATTGGGTGCACCGACAAAGCGTGGAAGTCACCCACACGTTTAGCCGAGCAAAGAGCCAGGAGTAAAGCAGTTTTATAAGATAGCAAATCTATCTTAATGTTGCTTAAAGGTTCGAATGGGGGCTCACAAAGAGCATTCAGGACTAATTGGAGGTCCCAGTCAGGGGTCAAAGTCCTGCTGGGGGGTCTCTTCCTCAATACGCCCTTCATGAACCGTATCATGAGAGGGTGTGCACCGGGTGTCTTTCCCCCCCAGCCTTCGTGGCATGCCGAGATGGCTGATAAAACACCTTAATTGTGGAAAATTAGCGGCCTTTTTCCAGCAGGTCCTATAGAAGGGTAAGAAGCTGGACCAGGTCACAGGAATAAGGGACACTATTCCTTTCCATGCACCAAGCTTCAAAAACACACCATTTACGAGCGTAGAGAGTCTGTGTTGACATTGCTGTCGCTCCCTGGATCGTGTTTACTGCATTACTGGGGAGGCCTGAGGCCATCAGTTTATTCCTTTCAGCAACCAAGCTGAGATTTGCCACAGTCCTGGACGTAAGTAGGGAGGTTGCTCGTGTGGTTGAGACAGCAGGCCCCTGAAGGGGAGCAGCTGTCAAAGTATCAGCATTGAGCACACCTCCAAGGGCCATGGGCCCAGTGGCCATCTGGGGGCCAACAATATTAGGGAGGGGTCCCTCCTGCCTGTGTGCTCCCGCGTCACCCGAATTGGGGGTGCGGGGAGAGAGGAGCAACGCAGCGCCCCTGCTGGTCAGCCGTGGGCCAGAACGTCTGTGTTTGCTTTGTTTAGTGAGAGGCACGGGACGTAGAGCATGCAAGTTTTGTATGCGGACAGACCTTCGGATTCCAGGCCGTACCGTGGCTGGATCTGGTTCAC
This sequence comes from Garcialebias charrua, assembly GCA_038048925.1. Classification (NCBI taxonomy): domain Eukaryota; kingdom Metazoa; phylum Chordata; class Actinopteri; order Cyprinodontiformes; family Rivulidae; genus Garcialebias; species Garcialebias charrua. The sequence continues at coordinate 21,683 of JBBPBX010039375.1, forward strand.
AAGCCTCCGGTTCCGCCACCGCTCTGAAGCTGGCTTCAATTCCAGGGAGCTGTATTAGGCACACTTCTTCCAAGGACGCGCCCTGACCAAAGTGGTGGTGACCCGTACGCCCAGAAATACGGTAATCTGTGGTGTAGCCAGAATGCTTCTCTGCGGTTTTATGACGAAGCTGAAAACCTCCCGATGAGGGGTCGTTATTTAAAGGTGCAGCTGGGCTAGTGTTTTGTTTTGTTTTGTTTTAAGAGTTTATTTATTTCATAATAATTAAAAAACACATATTTTCAAATCAATAAAATACATATAAAATAAAAGGTAGCAGAAGAAGAAGAATATCTTATCATATCTGCCCCTTCTTAACAAATCATTTTTAAACAAACAGAATCAAGCAATGAAAATAAAATTGCATAGCAAAGAACATATCTCAGTCACATTACTCATTATAATTAAAAGATATTTACAAACTTATATATATATCTTGTTAACAGAATATTCTTGATCTTTTTCTTAAATAAAAATAATGATTTCTCATTTTTAATATCACAGTCCAAACTATTCCATAAACTTATGCCTTTTATAGAAGTTGATCTACCCCTCAAGCTGGTTCGATACTTCGGTTTAACAAAAATGTCCATACCCTTTAAATTGTAACAACTAATCCTTTTAGTAAAATATATTTGAATGTGTGGTGGTAGTATGTTGTTCTGAGCCTTGAACATAATTAGTAAAATATAGTAATCCACCAAATCATAGAACTTAAGCGATTTCATTTGATAAAACAAAATACTAGAAGGATGACAATAGTGTTTTCTTAAGACAATTCTTACAGCTCTTTTTTGTAAAATGAAAATTGACTGGGTTAAAGTTTTACAAGCAGTACCCCAAACACCAACACAGTAAATCAAATGTGGTACAATAATTGTGTTGTATAGCAAACTCAGAGCTTTTACATTCAAGAAGTCCCTTACCCTATACAATACTGCCACGGACTTTGATAATTTAGTTCTTACAAGGTTAATATGTTGCTTCCATGACAGTTTATCATCAATAATTACTCCAAGGAACCTGACTTCATTTACTCTGTGTATCTCGACGCCATCAATTTGAAAAGGAAAGTTCACAGAGAATTTTTCTTAACTAAATATATAATTAGTTTTTTCAACATTCAAAGATAACTTATTTAGTTTAAACAAAAATTGTAGTTTAGCAAACTCCCTCTTCATAAGTTCACAAATTTGATTTAGGTCTCCACCCGAGCAAAAGAAGGTAGTGTCATCAGCAAACATAACACAATTTAGGAATTCAGACACCTTGATTATATCATTAATGTACAAAATAAACAACTTAGGTCCAAGAACCGATCCCTGAGGAACTCCACATGAAATTCATTCATTCATTCAACCTTTATTTAGTCAGGTAAATCTTTTGAACCTCATGGGCTCATTTACGAAAGCGACCTGCTAAAACTAAAGAACAATGAACAGCAATGGTAGAATTTCCTTAAACAATAAACAAACAAACAATAAACAATAGAAAACAAAAGAGAGAGAAAATATATATATATATATATATATATATATACATATATATATATATACATATACATATATATATACATATAACATATATATATATATACATATATATATATATATATATATATACATATACATATATATATACATATATATATATATATATATATATATATATATATATATACATATATATATACATACATATATTCCTCCTTTTAACAAAGTATCAAAAAACTAGCAAAACATTATAAGGTATATGTATAAAATCAAAGACAGGAACAAATCTGCATTGGTTTTTGCCAGGATTCCAACAGATTCTGAAAACCATTTAGAGAAGTCAAGGTCGAGAGCTTCAGATCTTTTTGTAAGATATTCCATGAAGCAGGAGCGGAGTAGGAGAAGGCCCTTTTTCCAAGTTCAGTCCTCACTGACGGAACACTGCAGGTAATCATGTCCTGAGAGCGCACGCTGTAGCTGCACTCACGCAAAGACATGTAGGAGGAGATGTATGAGGGCAGCAGACCAAGAAGTGATTTGAAGATGAAAATGTACCAGTGGAAGAGTCTGCGTGAGGTTAATGATGACCAGTTAACCAGTGAATACAGGGTGCACACAGATGAGATCTGACATCATCAATTTGCACAAACTGTTTTCTTCCTGTCAAATAACTTGATATCCATTGTAAAGCTGGGCCCCCAATACCGTATTTTTCCAGTTTTTCTAATAAAATAGTGTGGTCAATGGTATCAAAAGCCTTTTTTAAATCTACAAATAAACTTATACAATATTGTTTATTATCAACTGCTGTTGTAATATGTTCCATCAACTCCATAAGTGCTAGGGATGTTGAATTATTAGATCTAAAACCATATTGACTGTCACTTAAGATATCATTTTTATCAAGAAAGTTGTCCAGTCTGGACACAAACAATTTTTCAAGAATTTTAGAAAATTGAGGCAACAAAGATATGGGTCTATAATTATTAAATAAACATTTTACACCATTTTTGAAAATTGGAGTTACCTTGGCTATCTTCATTCTATCAGGGAATATACCTTTTGAAAATGATAAATTACAAATATATGCAAATGACTTAATATCATGATTAATTATCTCCTTCACAACCATCATATCAATGTCTTCACAATCTTTAGATCTTTTATCAGCAGATTTTTCAACTACCTACAATATTTCATCTTCCATTGTTCCACTTAGAAACATACTGTTGACACATCTACTGATTAAATAGCTCACGTTTTTGTCTACTTTAGGAATTGAAGAAGCAAGATTTGATCCAACATTCACAAAATAATTGTTAAATCCATTTGCAATTTCCTTGTTATCATTAATTTCCATATTATTTTCCACAAAATGTTGTGACACTCCCGTATTACCCTTGTGTTTATTTAGAACGTTGTTAATTACTCGCCAAGTCATCCTCATATCACCACTGCTTGTATGTCATAATTGACTATAATATTCCCTCTTGTGATTTCTTATAACACTTAATAATTTATTTTTATACCGTTTGTATTTTTTTTCAGCTTCAGGAGTTCTTGATTTCAAAAAACATGAATAAAGAAGATTTTTCTTTTTACATGCATTCCTCAGACCATTGGTCATCCAAGGATGATCAACTGTTTTTTTCTTAGTAAAATTCTGTTGCACAAATTTTTTTTCAAACAAAACTCCCAAAATACTCATAAAGGTATCATACGATTTGTTAACATCATCAATGTATACTTCTTCCCAATTTTGTTTGTCCAAGTCATTTTTAAGTTTATCAAGTGCTCTTTTTGATGTATTAATTATTTTAATCCGATTTTTATTTGTTTTTGGTATATGTATTTTTATTTTTGTATGCTGCTTTTGTTTTGTTTTTTTAATCGTTTTAGTTAGCTATCTTTTGTTTTACTGTACAGCACTTTGGCTAACCCTGCGGATTTTAAAATGTGCTATATAAATAAAGCTGATTGATTGATTGATTGATTGATACTACCATTATTTTTATAAATAGTAAAAACTGGTAAATGATCACTGATATCCGTCATCATAATACCACTTGTCATATCGCCATCTGTTATGTTTGTGAATATATTATCAATTATTGAAGCACTCCGAGTTGTGATTCTAGTTGGATTAAATATCAACGGACATAAACTTATACTGTACATCGAATCCAAAAATGTACTAATGTTGTTAGACTCAGTTCTATTTCCCAAATCGATGTTGAAGTCACCACATAGAAAAATAGTTTTATTTCTCCTCTTGACTAGTAACTCCAACATTTTTTCAGTAAATATCTCTATTTTTGAGCATGGAGATCGATAAACACAACTTATGATAATATTTTTTCCATCTTTATTAATTATTTCAATTGAGATCATTTCCATCATATTGTCAACTATAATTGACATTTCTGTAATTAGTTTACATTTTATTTCCTTGTTTATAAATAAAGCTACACCACCACCTCTTTTATTTTTTCTAGTGTGCTGAGCTTGGTCATATATATCAGATCCACTGATCGTGTGCGGCCTGCTGGTTTCGCAGGTTGGAAAGTCTGTCCCAGTTTGAACACCTGGAGCTGTAAAATTCTTATTTTTCTGCTCAGTACCTACAGGCCGGGACCGATTCACCAGGTCCAGACTCTCTTGGGCACAAGGAAAAATCATCCGGGTCGGCCAGGGTGCATTGTTTTTGTTGTGACGACATTTATTTACAATTTTTGCAGCATTACTGTCGTCCTCCCTTTCAGCACGTGTGCACGGCCCAGGCTTGCAGGTGGCTGCAGCGCCCCCTTGGGTCGGTGCGGTCATTTGCTGAAATGCAGTTGGGGGCCATGACAGTCTGTTGTCATGACCACCGTGTTCAGACGTGCTGTGAGCTTGGGGAGGTTTGTGTATTTATGGCCCTCCGAGCTCCCGAGGCGCGGGGGTGGGTGTGTGACTCTCCCCGCCCGGCCTTGGATGTGCCTGTCTGCGGACGTCGTGAGGTCTGTCTGCTGCAGACAGTCCTGTGGCACCCTGCTGGGGTTCATTGTTTTGACCTGGCACCCCGTGTA
>JBBPBX010039376.1:0-29921 GCA_038048925.1 Garcialebias charrua
TCGAATTTTATCTCAAATGTTTCATCAAGGCCAACAGTCAGTAAATTAGAGCCATATAATTACACACTGGTAGCAGAAAAAATATCCACCAAGTGGTTTCTGAGCTTTTTATCTGAATAGCCTGGACCTTGCCAGGCTAAGCTAACAAAACTACGCCTTCTGTTCTCTGATTGGTCCGGTCAAAAATAGACCGGAGAAATCGTTTTCAATGGGAGGAATGCCAGACCCTAGTACGAAGCAAAGTGAAGGACAGGGTTTGGTTTTAACCAGGCTAGCGTATGACTGTCCTAACAAACAACTGTCCATAAAAAAACCACAATACACTCCCATACACACACAATTGAACAATAAGGTTGATGAATCCACACGTAGCAAGTATATCTGTTTAGGAACACAAGAACTAAAATGTACCTTGGTACTCGTGTTTAATGGAAGTTGATCGCTCTTCTGGCTACCTGCGATCTCCTGACTCTGGACGTGTTCACGTCATCTGGAACAGATCATTTATACTTATATTTAGAGGAAATTCTACATTTTGATGATAGCTGCTGTCACATGTAAACCAATAAACATTACATGATTGTTTTTGGCCAAAGTATCCATCTCACATAAAGGAAAGATGGATGGACATAGTATTTACAAAACTCCTCTCATGATGGGTGGACTAAGATGAAATTAAAATTAGCTGAATGAAAGAAAACTATAAATTTAAAAACTGTGACTAATAATATTGAAGTCATACATAACAATCCCTGCATTATTTATAAAATTGATATCTATGTCATATACATACACACAAATATACATATATACATGTATATAAGCATATCATATATGCATATTCATATACAGTGTATATACATATATGCATATACATGTATACTGTATATGCATATACATATACTGTACAGATAGACATATACATGTAAATATAACATGTTCAACTGAAATTGTGTGCGTTTGTGTGTGTGACTGTTTTGTGGTTTTTATGGACATTGTCATATGCTATAAACAGACAAGCAGATTACAGTTCATTACTGTCCTGACAAAACACTGTCCTTAGAAACCACAAAACAGTCACACACACAAACACACACACAATTTCAGTTTATCATGTTTTTAAGAAAGCAAGATGTTTGATGGATAGATGGATGATATTTGATGGATGGATACATGGATGGATGGATGGATGTTTGATGGATGGATGGATGGATGCATGCATGGATGGATAAAAGGTGGACATCAGTCAGTAAAGACTCCATCTGTCTGCGTTCAGCAAGGCTGGATGTTTGATGGATGGATGGATGTATGGATGGATGTTTGATAGATGGATGTATGTATGGATGGATAAAGCGTGGACCTCAGTCAGTAAAGAATCCATCTGTCTGGTTTCAAGAAGGCCGGATGTTTGATAGATGGATGGATAGATAGATGGATGGATGTTTGATAGATGAATGATGGATGGATGTTTGATGGATGGATGGATGGATGTTTGATGGATGGATGGATAAAGTGTGGACCTCAGTCAATAAAGAATCCATATGTCTGGGTTCAGGAAGGCAGGATGTTTGATGATGGATGGATGATGTTTGATGGATGGATGCATGGATGGATGGATGGATGTGTGGATGTTTGATGGATGGATGGATGGATGAATGGATGGATAAAGCATGGACCTCAGTCAGTAAAGAATCCATCTGTCTGGGTTCAGCAAGGCAGGATGTTTGATGGATGGATGGATGTTTGATGGATGGATAGATGTTTGATGGATGGATGGATGGATGTTTGATGGATGTTTGAGATGTTTGATGGATAGATGGATGGATGGATGTTTGATGCATGGATGTATGGATGGATGGATGTTTGATGGATGGATGGATGGATGGATAAAGTGTGGACCTCAGTCAGTAAATCCATCTGTCTGGGTTCAGGAAGGTAGGATGTTTGATGGATAGATGTATGGATGTTTGATGGATGGATGATGGATGTATGGATGTTTGATAGATGGATGTTTGATGGATGGATGGATGTTTGATAGATGGATGGATAAAGCGTGGACCTCAGTCAGTAAAGAATCCATATGTCTGGGTTAAGGAAGGCAGGATGTTTGATGGATGATGGATGTTTGATGGATAGATGTTTGATAGATGGATGGATGCATGGATGGTTGGATAAAGCGTGGACCTCAGTCAGTAAAGAATCCATCTGTCTGGGTTCAGCAAGGCAGGATGTTTGATGGATGGATGTTTGATGATGGATAGATGGATGTTTGATGGATGGATGGGTGGATGTATGGATAAAGCGTGGACCTCAGTCAGTAAAGAATCCATCTGTCTGGTTCAGGAAGGCAGGATGTTTGATGGATGGATGGATGTATGGATGTTTTATGGATGGATGGATGCATGGATGGATGGATAAAGCGTGGACCTCAGTCAGTAAAGAATCCATATGTCTGTTTTCAAGAAGGCAGGATGTTTGATGGATGGATGGATGATGTTTGATAGATGGATGCATGGATGGATGGATGGATGGATGGATGGATGGATGGATGCATGGATGGATGGATAAAGCGTGGACCTCAGTCAGTAAAGAATCTATCCGTCTGGGTTCAGCAAGGCTGGATGTTTGATGGATGGATGGATGTTTGATAGATGGATGGATGGATGTATGTATGGATGGATAAAGCATGAACCTCAGTCAGTAAAGAATCCATCTGTCTGGGTTCAGGAAGACAGGATGTTTGATAGATGGATGGATAGATGGATGGATGTTTGATGGATGGATGATGGATGGATGTTTGATGGATGGATGTTTGATGGATGATGTGTGGATGTTTGGATGGATGTTTGATGGATGATGTGTGGATGTTTGATGGATGGATGGATAAAGCGTGGACATCAGTCAGTAAAGAATCCATCTGTCTGGGTTCAGTAAGGCAGGATGTTTGATGGATGGATAGATGGATGTTTGATGGATGGATGGATGGATGGATGTTTGATGGATGGATGGATGGATAAAGCGTGGACCTCAGTCAGTAAAGAATCCATCTGTCTAGGTTCAGGAAGCCAGGATGTTTGATGGATGGATGATGGATGGATGTTTGATGGATGGATGGATGGATGTTTGATGGATGGATGGATGGATGTTTGATAGATGGATGTATGTATGGATGGATAAAGCGTGGACCTCAGTCAGTAAAGAATCCATCTGTCTGGTTTCAAGAAGGCTGGATGTTTGATAGATGGATGGATAGATAGATGGATGGATGTTTGATGGATGAATGATGGATGGATGTTTGATGGATGAATGATGGATGGATGTTTGATGGATGGATGGATGGATGGATGGATGTTTGATGGATGGATGGATAAAGTGTGGACCTCAGTCAGTAAAGAATCCATATGTCTGGGTTCAGGAAGGCAGGATGTTTGATGATGGATGGATGATGTTTGATGGATGGATGGATGGATGGATGTGTGGATGTTTGATGGATGGATGGATGTATGGATGGATAAAGCGTGGACCTCAGTCAGTAAATAATCCATCTGTCTGGGTTCAGTAAGGCAGGATGTTTGATGGATGGATGGATGTTTGATGGATGGATATATGTTTGATGGATGGATGGATGTTTGATGGATGGATGGATGGATGTTTGATGGATGGATGGATGTTTGATAGATGGATGGATGGATAAAGCTTGGACCTCAGTCAGTAAAGAATCCATATGTCTGGGTTTAGGAAGGTAGGATGTTTGATGGATGATGGATGGATGGATGTTTGATGGATGGATGTTTGATGGATGGATGAATGCATGGATGGATGGATAAAGCGTGGACCTCAGTCAGTAAAGAATCCATATGTCTGGGTTCAGGAAGGCAGGATGTTTGATGATGGATGGATGATGTTTGATGGATGGATGGATGGATGTGTGGATGTTTGATGGATGGATGGATGTATGGATGGATAAAGCGTGGACCTCAGTCAGTAAATAATCCATCTGTCTGGGTTCAGTAAGGCAGGATGTTTGATGGATGGATGGATGTTTGATGGATGGATATATGTTTGATGGATGGATGGATGTTTGATGGATGGATGGATGGATGTTTGATGGATGGATGGATGTTTGATAGATGGATGGATGGATAAAGCTTGGACCTCAGTCAGTAAAGAATCCATATGTCTGGGTTTAGGAAGGTAGGATGTTTGATGGATGATGGATGGATGGATGTTTGATGGATGGATGTTTGATGGATGGATGAATGCATGGATGGATGGATAAAGCGTGGACCTCAGTCAGTAAAGAATCCATCTGTCTGTTTTCAGGAAGGCGGGATGTTTGACTCACCAAATACCAAATGACCTCTTGGACTAGCTGAAAACCTGTACATGTAAAAATATGAAAAAGTTAAAAAACAATTCTCAAGTTTATACAATACACTTATACAGTATTCTGTATTATTCAGTATTCCAACAACAGTATTCTTATACCTACATAAAACTGCAGTCAACGTGATGACGTAACGAGGCTGCAACGTGATGACGTGATGACGTAACGACGCAGTTCGTCCGTCTGCTCACTGCTCAGAGGTAAAAAAAAAAAAAAAAAGAGCAGAATTAGCAGAAAAATGACGTTGGAAACATTAAAACCCCTCTACCCTATTAACGCATGTTAAATTACAGCGTTAGTCACGCTGTTATTGTGACGTGACACGTTCACGGTAGTGACGCTAACGCGACGTGCGTTTAATTTTGTCTTCGTCGCGTTAAGACTCTAAATAACCACTAAAAACATCCACAAGTGATGCATATATAGTATCGCTGATTTATATAAATGTCTATAAAAGTTTTCAACAGCGTTGAAAGGTTGTCACGCTTCTGAAGTGAAGTTACGTTACATGCTAACGCTAGCCGCAGCTAGTTTGAGCTGCGTCTTTCTTCACGCACTCAAAACTCATGCACAGATACTTCCTAATTTATCTAAATGTTGATAAAGTTTTCTACAGTCTTCACAGTTTGTGACGCTGCGGTTAAAGTCACGTTACTACTGGATTAGGTTAACATTTCCTTGAGATGATGTCATCAAAAGCAACAAAAAATTTTTTTTAATTCTTACCTGAATGAAGTCAATACACTCTGACACTCTGTCCACCTACCGCTGCAAAATTTTATTTAAATCGCTCTCCAAAAATAATCTCCGCTCACCTACATGCACTCAACACACGACGCCATAACTCTGCACGTGTAAGCTCAAGGGGCTTTAACTTTTAAAAACTCGGTCACCTGAGGCCCCGCCCTGAGCCCCCGCCCACTACAGGGTCTCCACATCACGAGAGGAGGGGCGGCGTTGGAGTTTCGCGCGGTCTCCACATCACGAGAGGAGGGGCGTTGCAGTTTGGCGCCATGTGTGTCAGTGAGCCACACACACGGCTTCAATAAATGCAACCGATACACAAAAACATACACACCACACACAAATACCCTGGGAGGTGCGTAGCCAGCCAATTTTATAAATGTAAATAACTTTTTATTAAAACAATTTTAAGTGTTAAAGCACACTCCAACTCATCCAGGCAGCCTATTAGCCACAAGTTACGCTGATATTGATGAGAAAAAACAATGTTTACATATTAATATATTTGGATACAATCTGTGTTTTATCCAGACATTGGCAAAGGCTGGCTAATACCAAATGTCCCGATAATGTCGGTACGTAGTCTGGCGCATAGGCGGGCCAATACGCTTGCACCAACGCACACACACACACACACACACACACACACACACACACACACACACACACACATACACACAGAAAGAACCTGGCTGAGACACCATGAGCCCCCTCTGTGTGCCAGGCTGCTTCTCCGGGGTGAGTTAGTCGTGCTTTACAGTGCCAACATCAAAGAAGTCTGTATGGGTGTACAAATAGGCTTCTGGGCTGAGAAAGTTGTAGTTGTCAAGAGTTTGATACCCTGTTGGTTAGGCAAGGTCATGCATAGACTTAATTATTCAGTAGAAACCTCTTTCATTCTCCGTTCCACACACAAACACACACTGATGCCACTTTAATTGGTGAAATTGAATTAACCTTTATTTAACCAGGCAAATCCCATTGAGATCACAGACCTCTTTTGCAAGGGAGGCCTGGGCCTGAAGGCAGCCCAACATGCATGTTTTGTGTGACATCTGTGCTGCTGATTATCCATGCTGCTGAACTCATACTGATTATTTCATGCCGCTGTATTCATTCATACCCATCTGCTCACACAGACTCATGTTCGGGCTGCTGCTGATATGCCGTATTGTTTTACATTATTTTAGTGTTTAGCATATATCTTAGATATTTTAGCATATAATTTGGAATTTGTTTAGTGTAAAATCTTAGATCCTTACATACTTTAAAAAATATATACTTTTTGCTATTGTTTGGTGTAACCGGGTCCCTGTATACAGAATTACGTCCAACTTCAGGTACCACATGGAGTGAGAACGACAAACTTAATTGAACAAAGCAAAAAGTGCAAAGAGATGCTTATGCAAGCATCTGGCAGACAACAGCCTGATCATAAGGTTCCACTCTGCAGTTTAAACAACACATTTTAAGGTATTCAAAGAAAACATATGCACCCACAGAAATGCTTTCTATTTAAAGAGCAAGTGAAGGTTATGACATTTCCCAAATAGCAACATTATGGTCGGATCATTATTTTTTTTTTTCCCTCTGCACACCTGGCAGCAGTTTCCAGCTGGGAGACAGGTAGCAGATGACTGGCTGTGACACATCTAGATGTTGGCCAAAGAGGTAAAATGATGAGAGGGCAATGCATCATGAGAGCCAGAGTTCAAAATACCACACATGGCACTTCAATCACTGAATGTGATTGAGCTGCTCGCTCACACTGTGCGTCATCGTTCCAACTCGGAAGCTTCCATAATACACCCTGAGATAGCACTGTTCCTGAGAGGCAACTTGAAGCCTCGTGCTTTCAGTGTTCAGAAGTTCTGAGGCTGAATTACATTTCCAGATTTTCCATTTCTCGCAGTAATATGTTTTGTTTATCAGCAAAGGTTCTGGGAACTTATTTGTGCACCTCACCAGTCAGGTCACATAGAGAATTATTGTAAATCACAGGACCCTCATCTGGGAGACCTGACTTTGAGTCAAGAGCAAAACCATTGAACAGCAGTGATTCTGTTCAGAAATCATTTTATTTATTTATTTTTATCCATTCTTCTCTCACTCAAACAAAAGTGCAGTTGTCCTGCCACTTTCTAATAGATTTATGAATTCAATGTTATAAATATCTTTATAATTAATTAGGAATGCTGATGCCTCGTTTTAATACTAAGATCCTTTTATGATGAAAAATAACTATTACAAGTTATTGTCATTTTAATATATTTTTTAATGAAGTTGTGTGCAATTACTTACAATGTTGCAACATCTTGCAAGATGTAATGACCCTCAGGTTGTGTGTTGTAAATGACTCTCAGTTACTCTCTTATTAAACTGTGGCTCAGTATTTTTAAACAAGACTACCAGTAAGTTATGGTAATTTCTGTGTTTGCCAAGGCTGATTAACTGTGGCAGCCGTCTGGAATTGACATGACTCCAAAAGTTAATGAATCGTAGATGTGCACTAAATATCTATTTTTTGATAATTTTATTAAAATCTTAGGTGGTTTAGGAGACATTTTTTATGAGACAAACAGTGTGTGTGTGATAACAGTTAATGCCAAAGTTTCAGCTTAAACTTGTCTACAACATGTAGTGCTCAGAGTATTTTTCAGGGATGATATTTAGCTACATGTGATTGAGCCACAATTTATCATTTCAAAAGGAATATTCCCAGACAGAAAGAAAATAGCTAAAGTAGTTCCTCTTTTTAAAAATGGTGACAAATGTGTACTGTATTCAGTAACTATAGGCCTATCTCTTTGTTGCCACAATTCTCTAAAATTCTCGAAAATTTGTTTATGACCAGATTAGATACATTTCTTGACAAAAATAATATTTTAAGTAATAGTTAATATGGCTTTAGATCAAATTGTTCAACATCTTTGGCTCTTATGGAGTTGATTGAACAAATTACTACAGCGATTGATAAAAAACAACATTGTATAAGTATATTAGTGGATTTTAAAAAGCATTTGACACTATTGATCACACCATTCTGCTCGATAAATTGAATCAATACGGTGTTAGAGGTCCTGCTTTACAGTGGATAAGCGGAGCCAAGATGGTGTAGTGGTTAGGGCGTTTGACTTGGGACCCGAAGGACGCGGGTTCGCGTCCCAGCCACTACACATCTTGGGGTGTCTATGAGTGCACACCTATTTCTCCAGCTCCCCGAGCGCCTTCTATGGCTGCTCACTGCACCGCCTGGTAGGTGGTTGGGTTAAATGCAGAGACGAATTTCGTCTGTGTATGGGAAACATACGCAGATGACAAGATTAGACAATTATTATTATTATTATTATTATTATTTGAGAGATAGAAAGCAATTTGTTCAGATGGATGATGTAAGATCTAATTTATGCAGAACTTCATGTGGAGTACCACAGGGTTCAGTACTTGGACCTAAATAGTTTATTTTATATGTAAATGATTTAATTGAAGTATTTGACATCCTGAAATGTGTTCTATTTGCTGATGATACAACTTTTTTCTGTTTGGGTAAAGACATGGAACAGATGTTTGAGTTGATAAACAAGGAGATTGCCACGGAGACCAATACAGGATTGGTTTAAATTAAATAAGTTATCGTTGAATGTTGATAAAAACTAATTTTATGATATTTAGTAAAAATATATATACATTTTTTTTTTCTCCTACCCTTTATTTATTTTTTTATTTTTTTATTATATATGCTTCTTTTTTTTTATATATGCTCTATAGGACAAAATTCTCTCTTATATGTATAGGTGTGGGTGTAGGTGCGTGCATATGTGTGTTTGTGTGTGTGTGGACATGTGTAGCCCAGACGAATATTTTAGCACATTGATACACTCTTAGTACACTGATACACAGACAGAGGGTAAAGGTGGGCTGCACATCTGTACCTATGCATATTTATTTATTATTATCATTATTATTATTATTTTTATTTATTTATTTATTTATTTATTTTATTATTTATTTATCTTTTTTTTATTATTATTTATTTATTTATTTATTTATTTTTATTTTTTTGCTAGTTCTTTATATGGTGCAATTCTTGAATACTGTTTAACTTGCATCATGTTCCCAGGAGGGGGCGGCAGTGGTTGTTATTGCTCTTGTTCTTCCCCATTTCCTCAGTCCTTGGTGAACTGTTTGCTGGGTTCTTTTTGGGATCTTTGTGGGGTCTCGCGTGTCCCGTTTGGGGGGATGCTTCGGCGAGTGGGTGGGAGTGGGTGGCTTGCAGTGGGTGGAATCTTGTGTATCCCGTTTGGAGGGATGCTTCAGCGAACAGGTGGGAGGGGGGGTTGGTGGTGGGTGGGATCTCGCGTGTCCCAATTGGGGGGATGCTTCTGCGAGGGGGTGGGTCTAGGGGGTGTTTTGGTTTGTTGGAGTACACACATTGTTTGACGTCATTGTATGGGTGTGTTTTTATTTTTTTTTTTTCTTTTTTTTTTTTCTCTTTTTTTTCTACCTCCCTTTCCCCTCTCCCTTTCCCCTCTCTTTCAGGCGACCAGGGGGCAGCCCCGCCTATTCTACTCTGGGCTGAATGGCTGATTCTATCCCAACACCAGCAGCAGGGGTAGGACAGGAGATCTGTTTTACCAGCTTTAATTGCAGGGGGATTAACACCCCACAAAAGCGCAGTAAGGTAATACACCATATACAACGCTTGGGGACACACATAGCATTTTTGCAGGAGACACATCTTAGGAACGGGGACCACCTTAAGTTGAGGCGTAGCTGGATTGGCCAGGTCTTCCACTCCTCTTTCAACACCAGATCCAGGGGGGTGGCGATTCTTATTAATAAATCTACCCCTTATGTGCACTCTCAAACCATTTCTGATTCATATGGCAGATACATTATTATAACGGGTACTATCCACAATATTCCGGTAGCCTTGGTCAATATTTATGCTCCCAACTGCGATAATGACAACTTTTTTAAACACGTTTTTCAACTACTACCCGATATGTCCACTTACCATCTCATAATGGGAGGCGACTTTAACTGCTGGCTAGACCCCCAGATGGACCGTTCATCTCTAAATATAGTCACGCCCTCACGTTCCTCCAAGGTCATAAACTCCTTTATGTCGGAGTTCAATGTGCAAGAGGCTTGGCGATTTCTACACCCTGCTCAGAAGGCTTTCTCTTTTTTTTCCCAGTCCACCACACCTACACGCGTATTGATTTCTTTCTGATTGATAACAGACTGCTATCTCGGCTCACCGGATGTAAATACGATGCGATTGTTCTATCAGACCACGCCCCAGTTTCCATAACTATCAGATTCGGTTCTCACCCCGTTGAACGACCGCCGTGGAGGCTTAATACCCGCCTATTGACTAATGACAGGTTTGTATCCTTTGTAGCGCGACAAATAGACTTCTTTCTAGAGACCAATAAAAGTCCCGGAATCTCGGCCTCACTGCTTTGGGAGACACTTAAGGCCTTCATTAGAGGAGAAATTATCTCTTATGTAAAGTACGAAAATAAATTACGAAAAGATAAACTTAATACATTGACGCGCCAAATCTCTCAAATTGATGACTTGTATGCCACATCCCCTTCTCCTGTTTTATACAAGGATAGACTCATCTTACAGGCTGAGTTTGATGTGCTCATGACCCAACACACTACGGAGATGTTACTTCAAACAGGTGCCCAATTTTATGAACACGGGGATAAAGCTGGCAAACTATTAGCTCACCGTATTCGTCGTCTATCAGCCTCTCGCCACATTACTCAGATTCAAACTGATCAGGGTACCACTGTTAACCCAATAGAGATCAACCTGGCCTTTAGAGATTTTTACGAAAAACTTTACTCCTCGGACTGTTCTCCCTCGGAGACAGACTTCGATGATTTCTTTGACACCTTGGAAATCCCTACCATTGGTAAGGTTGTGGCTGACAATCTT
This sequence comes from Garcialebias charrua, assembly GCA_038048925.1. Classification (NCBI taxonomy): domain Eukaryota; kingdom Metazoa; phylum Chordata; class Actinopteri; order Cyprinodontiformes; family Rivulidae; genus Garcialebias; species Garcialebias charrua. The sequence goes on from JBBPBX010039376.1 coordinate 11,087, forward strand.
GAAAGACCCATTGATGTCTTGGAACTCTCTAAAGCAATCAAAGCTTTGCAGGGGGGAAATGCCCAGGTCCTGATGGATTTCCCTGTGAATTTTATAGAACATTTTGGGACAGGCTTTCCTCTTTACTCCTGGACGTATACAATGAATCCTTAACTTCCGGACATCTACCCCAGACCCTTAACCAGGCTGTTATCACCTTACTGGCAAAAAAGGACAAAGATCCTTTGCTCTGCGCCTCCTACCGTCCAATAAGTCTCCTCAATGTTGATTTTAAGTTACTGGCAAAGACATTAGCGCTAAGACTAGAAGCTGTACTCCCTGGTGTGGTAGGAATGGACCAGACCGGTTTCGTGCAAAACAGGAACTCCTTCTCCAACATAAGACAGCTCTTTAATGTTTTATACAGCTCACCTTCTGACAGTACCCAAGAAGCTGTGATATCTTTGGACGCTGAAAAGGCTTTCGACAGGGTCGAGTGGTCATACTTATTTTACTCGATTAAAAAATTTGGCTTTGGAGAGACCTTCTTGTCCTGGATTAAACTGCTTTACTCTGACCCTTATGTGTCAATTAGGACAAACAGGAACCATTCAGACTATTTTCGTCTCGGCCGCTCTACGCGCCAGGGCTGCCCATTGAGCCCGTTGCTATTCACTTTGGCAATTGAACCCCTCGCAATAGCACTTAGAAATAGTACGAGCATTGTAGGTGTGGTGAGGAAAGACTTAGAGGCTAAGTTATCTCTATATGCCGATGATCTCCTTTTATACGTTTCCGATTTGGATGTCTCTATTCCCGCTATACTTGCTACACTGGGTAGATTCGGACAACTGTCAGGTTATAAACTAAATCTTAACAAAAGCGAAAAGCTTTGATCCACAATCTTAAAAGGCAGTGTGTGCAATGGATAGCTCTTAGCCAACGCATTGATAGGAAATAGTTCGCTTTTGTTAAGATTTAGTTTATAACCTGACAGTTGTCCGAATCTACCCAGTGTAGCAAGTATAGCGGGAATAGAGACATCCAAATCGGAAACGTATAAAAGGAGATCATCGGCATATAGAGATAACTTAGCCTCTAAGTCTTTCCTCACCACACCTACAATGCTCGTACTATTTCTAAGTGCTATTGCGAGGGGTTCAATTGCCAAAGTGAATAGCAACGGGCTCAATGGGCAGCCCTGGCGCGTGAGCAGGGTCTCTGGTGCTCCTGCAGTGCTGCGACTGTGCTTGGCTCAAAGAAGAAAGCTTTTGGGTACAACCACACAACCAACACCACATGGTGTGGACTGCCACCCATAAAAACAGCAGCCCATATTAGAGCCAGTCTGGTCTGCTTTACGGTCCTGTCAATGTGATTTATACTCAAGAGAATGTGTACCCAGTTTCTGTTCAAAATATGGCTTTGTAAAAATACTCCAGTTAATAAAATAATAATTAAAAAACAATTTTATGTTTATTCATTATGTATTGACAGTTAGGGTTGTGTTCTATAAAACTGAATATAATCCGCTTTGTAGAACTATACGTCAAAGGGTGCATTTCATTTCTTGTAAATAGCTCCTTTCTTGGTAGTCCAGGAAGTTAGCACCTAGAGATGATAAATCTGGTGATTAGAAGTTAGCATGTAGACAGCTGTGTCCATTAGAACTGCACTGATTGGACATCCACAGGGGGTCTGCCAGTATTTATCTCCAGCCAACAGATGCAATTAAAATTCCCTTCCCAAAGTCGGCGCAGACCGGAACACCCCAGAAATAGTCCTGACACCCCCGCCCACGCATCCCCTTCTCTTTCTGTCTTTCCATTTCAAGACAGCTTCCAAATCTTTGTGGCTCAGAACACAAGGTCTCCACTTTATCTCAATTTGCGCCCTTAGTTTCCTCCTTGTCAGGGCTACACCTCAATGCAACCTTGCCATTCTTTCATTAAAGTCTCCCCCTCCTTGAGCCTCCCCAAGTTTCTGTGTGACACTTAATGGACATGCTTTGTACATTACATGAAAGAAGCCCCGCTTTTCAATCTTACTGTTGTAACACAGCTCTCAACATTAAACTTGTGTTTAAAGCTTTTTTTCAGAGTAAGGGGTAAAGCATTTAGCAAAGGGGCTTTGTAGCTTATGTAGGAGGGCAGTAGCAGGCCACATCAAGGAAAATACTCTGCCACCTCCACATTTTAGCAACAAACATGGCCAGAGCTCCTTTAGCCCTCTTCTTGTGTCCCCAGTTCTTAGACTTGCTGAAAAGGAGGAAACACTTCAAGAGTAAATAATGTCTTTGCTCAAGTTGCGCCAAGTCACAGGGTGAACAAGTGGTCAGATCGACAGGCAGAAGAAAGAAACAAAAGTCAGGCAAACTGGCAGCTTTGTGAGAAACTGAGCTTTCAGCCAAAAAACACTAGTAAGCTACACGTGTTCTATCATGCTGACCTTTAGAGGTTATTTGTTTCCAGTGTTTATCAATTGAAAAAAAATTGTACGCATCAAAAATGTCCACATTTTCAAAGTGATTGTCGTTGAAAAGAAAAAAAATATTTGCAAATGATCATGGGTAGATTTCATCAAATTAAATTAGAGGTGTCAACGTTAATGCGTTAATAATAATAATAATAATAATAATAAACTTTATTTGTATAGCACCTTCCTACAATGCCTTGCATTGACCAAGGTGCTTAACAGGATAAAAAGATGAATAAACTGGAATAATAAATCAATGAAAATAGAATAGGAAACAACAACAATAAAAGAAGGCAATGGAAATAAAAAATGCTACATAGTAAAATAACACTAAAATAACACAAGCGATTAATCTAAAAAGATTAACGCATTAATACTACATAACGCAGATTAATCACATTGCCTAGTTTGACCTATAAAGGACTCTATGCAGAGGTAGAGCTGTCATTTCTAACCTGAACCTGGAGCTCGGTCAGCTGACCCCTATTCGGCCGGGCGCTCCATAATGTGTGTGTGTGTGTGCTTAATGTGCGGCTGTCCGGTCTCGGGTTTTGATGTGATTTTACGAATATCCATCCATCCATCCATCCATTTTCTTCCGCTTATCCGGGGTCGGGTCGCGGGGGTAGCAGCCTAAGTAGGGAGGCCCAGACTTCCCTCTCCCCAGCCACTTGGAGCAGCTCCTCTGGGGGAATCCCAAGGCGTTCCCAGGCCAGCCGAGAAACATAGTCCCTCCAGCGTATCCTGGGTCTTCCTCTGGGTCTCCTCCCGGTGGGACATGCCCGGAACACCTCACCAGGGAGGCGTCCAGGAGGCATCCTAACCAGATGCCCGAGCCACCTCAACTGGCTCCTCTCGATGTGGAGAAGCAGCGGCTCTACTCCGAGTCCCTCCCGGATGACTGAGCTTCTCACCCTATCTCTAAGGGAGAGTCCAGCCACCCTGCGGAGAAAACTCATTTCAGCCGCTTGTATCCGAGATCTTGTTCTTTCGGTCATAACCCAAAGCTCATGACCATAGATGAGGGTGGGAACGTAGATCGATCGGTAAATTGAGAGCTTTGCCTTACGAATTTTATTTTCTTATTCGAATTTTATTATCTTATTTTACGAATAATACAACACAAATAATAAGAAAGCACAATATAAAACCATGTTAATCAACTTGTAGAGGAGGAAGCAGTACGTTTATATGTTGAGAGGATGAAGAAAGAAAGAAGAGCAGCAGTTCATCAGACTGAAAAGATCGCTGCCGCATTGCGCAATAATTGCGCATGCGGGCCGAGTTGGACTTCTATGATGTGTTTTTACGATTCACAGCACAAAGAAAACTAAATAAGAATGCACAATTTAAATTGGTGTTAAGCTACTTGTTGAGGAGGAGGCAGGCCCGACCGGCCGGTTTAAAGAAAAAGCCACGTTAAGCTCAGATGGACACCTGACTTGCTGATTGAAATGGACTTGCGATCTGTCCAGGGTGTCCCCCGCCTCTGTGAAGACTGGACATGAGCACCAGCGAGCAGCAACCCAAACAATAAGAAGCGGGTAAAGATAATAGATGGATGGATTTGCTTATCAGGGGCCATGCACGTCTCCATCTAGCTGAAGCGAGCAGCACGTTCAATTAAAATAACCTCTTTCTATATTTTTCCAAATAATTTTGCTCTAAAAGTATTTTTGTTCATAGCCTGCCTTTAGAGCTGATTTTTAGGCCTTTCGTTTTGTGTTAATATGTATTTGGTGAAACAAGAAATCTTATGTCTTATCAAAAGAGGAAGAAGAAGAGTTACATGTTTTGATCACAACACTTATTGAGACATTTGTTAACATTTATGATTTAATGTTTGAAACAAAATTATTTCTGTAAAACTAGCTGGGCATGAAAACCTGGAAAACTGTTTGGTTTGACACAACAAAACATTTTCTTCAACATTTTATGAAAACCTGTCAAGAGCAGGTTTTGGATTCAGTATAAGCTAGACACAGCAGTGAAAAACAAGAGCAGTTTTTATTATTAGCTGCTGGACGGAGGAGTCAGGAGGTGGAGGAATCTGGCAGGAGTGACCAAAAACATGCATGTCATGAAGGGGCAGAGGTGTGAGCAGATGGGGGGCCAGTGGGGGCCACTGATCATGACAAAACCTGCATATTTACATTTCAAGCTTACAAAGTTCAGCATAGTGATTAATCAGATTAATCACAGCCCCAGATTATGATTAATATGATTAACTGTTGATTGACATCACTAAATTTACTCCAAAGCTTTGGAGAACAGCCAGACCGAGACTCAATACATTTCAAGTTCAGAACTTATTCCTGTCTGGTCCTGTCAGAGTCTCTGACCCCTTAAGGCTACCTGGAATGAAAAAGTTACTTTTATTGAAACTCATCAGGAGGCCTCTTACCCGACCCCTTGTGCCCTGTCCTGGTGTTTTCCAAAAACAAATACAGGGGGTCCCCGATTTACGAGCATATCGACTTACGAGGTTCCGAATTTACGAGCTATCATATTTAATACAAATATGAGGAAAAGAAATTGTGTTTAAATGTTCTTAATTTCATGTGTACAGCACTTTATTTATAAACAACCACAGCTGCAACAAAGTGCTGTTATAAAATTATGCACTGTACTGTAATTATAATAATAATACTTTATTTATAAACAACCACAGCTGCAACAAAGTATTATTATTATAATTACAGTACAGTGCATAATTTTTTATTTTTATACCGATTTACACAATTTTGCGGCAGTTTCCGACAGTTTTCTGCAGTCAGTCAGTTTTCGGCAGTGCCCACGAGTTGAGCCTTAGCCAGTTAGCTCAGTCTCGTAGCTCCAGCCGACAGCCGGCTTTGTCCAATCAGAGGTTCCTACGCTCGGATACATGATCTGGAGCTGAACGGTGGTTTTGTGGAGGATCAGAGGGGCGAAGAAAAACGACACTGTTGACTGCGTGAAGCAGCAGCCAGCCAGCTGGACCGGATTAGCAACAAGCTAACATTAGCCAGATAGCTCCAGTCTCGTAGCTCTAGCCGACAGCCGGCTTTGTGCGATCAGAGGTTCCTGGAGCTCGTCACAATGTCCGCCTGGCAGCCTAAGATGTCGGATGGACACCCAGCTAACATGGAGAAGCAGCTTCGACAGTCTTTTTTGGATGGATGGACTCGTTAGCACGGAGCTAACGAGTGCAGGCCTAATGGCGGGGGCTAACGCGGGCAGCTTGTTTTGGATGGAGAACACCGCGGAGACACGGATTTCAGTAAGTTATTAAAGTTAACTCTTTTTCTGGCTCCAAATGTATGGACTTAACAAGCTAACAGTCCTTCCTGTAAACAGTTTTGATCGTGTTGTAGCACCACAAGGTACGGAGCTCGGACGTGCTAACAGACGAGACAAGCTTGATCAGCTCAAAGTAAGAAATTATATTTTTATTTATGTGTTATGTACTGTTTTTTTGTTTGTAAAAATTATATAGCTGTGTTAGGATAGGCGAACTTGGTAGCTGTTCATTACCTACATGTACGTGTATCAGTGGCGGCTCGTGCGTTATATAAAAGGTAGTCCCCGATTTACGAGATTTTCATCTTACAGTCGTTGTAACGGAACTCGCTCGTAAGTCGGGGATTACCTGTACAGGCAGATACCAGTCTCATAGAAAATGTAGTGTATTACTGTGGAACTATTTACTTCAGCGGAACCACTCCCCTAGTTGCCGGGTTACCTAGAGATGATCTGCCGGCGTAGTGATTTGTGTGTGTAATGTTGAGACCAGTTGAAGACAAGTAAAGTCACGTTCTTTTCCATAACAGAGTGGATTATTCTTTCATCTTTAAAATATACTTTGTATATAAAATATACACAGACCCGTCTGTGGTTTATGGTGACCAAACACACAAGCTAGAGCTTTATGTTTTGAAAACCAAAGGCCCAGCATTACTAGGGCGTGAATGGCTGAGAAAAATTCAACTTGACTGGCATGAAATAAAAGCCCTGAATATCTCATCAGACCTTAAGAGCTCTACCAGAGGGTTTGAGCAGAGATTGCTACAGTTATTGGAGGCTAATGCACACGTGTTTGAGAAAGGCATTGGTAAACTAAAACACCTAAAAGCAAAAATTGAACTGGACAAAGATGCCAACCCAAGGTTCCACAAGGCGCGCCCGGTGCCATATGCTTTACGTCCCAAGATAGATGCTGAACTGCAAAATTTGGAGACGTCCGGCATTCTTTCAAAGGTCGACTGGAGTGACTGGGCTACGCCCATTGTTCCGGTGATGAAGAAAGGAAAAAGTGAAGTGCGTATATGTGGGGACTTCAAAGTGAGCATCAACCCGGTGCTGCGCACGGTGCAGTACCCTCTTCCACGAATAGAGGACATCTTCTCATCCTTGGCTGGTGGGGAGAAGTTTTCAAAGATTGACTTGTCACAAGCCTATCTCCAGATGGAAGTGGAGGAGTCAAGCAAAAAGTTCTTAACCATAAACACTCATAAGGGACTTTACCAATACAATCGGCTTGTGTTTGGTGTTGCTTCAGCCCCAGCCATCTGGCAAAGGGCCATGGATCAGGTGCTTCAGGACATACCTGGAACACAATGCTACCTGGATGACATTATCATAACAGGAAAAGATGATGATGCTCACTTCCAAAATCTGAGCAAAGTACTCACCAGGCTGAATGAGTATGGCCTACGGGCAAAGAGAGAGAAATGTGAGTTTTTCAAAAGTGAAATCTCCTACTGCGGACATGTTATTGACAAACACGGCTTGCACAAGTCGCAAGAGAAAATTGAGGCGGTGCTGAAAGCACCTAAACCTGAAAATGTGTCACAACTCAGATCGTACCTGGGTCTCGTCAACTATTACCACAAGTTTCTACCCAACCTTGCCTCAGTACTGTATCCACTAAATGCGCTGTTACAGACAGGAGTGGAATGGCATTGGTCAGAAAAATGTGAAAAGGCCTTCACAGAAACAAAGAGACTAATAACATCTGACGAGCTACTTACCCACTATGATCCATCCAGACCCATCCGTCTAGCATGTGATGCATCCCCATATGGCATCGGCGCAGTCCTGTCGCACACGTTGGATAATGGATTTGAACGCCCTATTGCATTCGCTTCAAGGTCCCTGTCAGGTGCCGAACGCAACTATGCACAGATAGACAAGGAGGCCCTTAGCCTAGTATGGGGGATCAAAAAGTTCCACCATTACCTCTATGGCCGAAGGTTCACCTTAGTGACTGATCATCAGCCCCTAGTGTCTATATTCAATCCACGAAAAGGAGTCCCAGTGATGTCAGCTGCGCGACTACAGAGATGGGCCCTGTTCTTAGGAGCACACTCGTATGACATTGAGTTCAAGAGAACTAAACAACACTGCAATGCTGATGGTTTGTCACGCCTCCCCCTGTCAACATCTGTGGAGGAACCGTCGTCAACAGGTGACCCGGTAGAAATGTTTTACACAACACTGGTAGACCAGCTGCCAGTTACGAATGACATGATACGAAGAGAAACGAGGAATGACCCAACACTTTCCAAGGTGTACGACATAACAGTACAAGGCTGGCCTACCCATGGAAATACCTGTTTCCCAGAGTTTTCAGCAAGACGTGATCAACTGTCAGTTTGCCAGGGAACCTTGATGTGTGGATCACGTGTGGTGGTTCCCTCCAAGCTTCGCACCAGAGTGTTGGACAGTCTGCATGAGACTCACGTAGGTACAGTGAAAATGAAAAGTCTGGCCCGTAGCTATGTTTGGTGGCCAGGAATAGATAAACAGATTGAGGACATCACCAAAACCTGTCATGGGTGCCTGAGCGTTCAAAACGCGCCGCCACCAGCTCCCCTTCACCCGTGGGAATGGCCGTCTGCACCCTGGCAGAGAGTGCACATCGATTTTGCTGGCCCGTTCATGAACTCTATGTTTCTTATAGCTGTGGACGCTCACTCTAAGTGGCCAGAAGTAGTCCAAATGAACTCAACAACATCAGAAAAGACTATATCTGTTCTGAGAACCATTTTCGCCAGGTATGGCCTTCCTGAACAAATTGTGAGTGACAATGGCCCACAGTTTACTTCTGAGGAATTCCAAGACTTCATGAAAAAGAATGGTATCAAGCATTTCAAGTCGGCACCTCACCATCCAGCAACAAACGGATTAGCAGAACGGTTCGTACAAACCTTCAAAAAGTCCATAAAAGCAATGATGAAAGAAGACATCTCTCTTCAACACAAAATTGACAATTTCCTCTTTGTGTACCGCAAATCTGTCCATGCAACAACCAATCAGACACCTGCAATGCTGTTTATGAACAGACAGCTCAGATCTCGCATTGACCTTCTAAAGCCAAACCTGAGGAGAAAAGTGCAGAACAAACAGTTCAGCAGCTTTTCGGGTGAACCGCCAAGAAGCTTCGACGTGGGACAACAGGTTCTGGCACGTGACTACAGAGGGGAAAAGTGGACGCCTGGAAAGATCATCACTAGGAGCGGCCCTCTGATGTATGAGGTGGACACTGGAGAACATACCTGGAGACGCCATGTGGATCAGCTGTTAAATGCTCAACCAAAGACACCGGAGCAACCAGCACGTCCACCTGATCCTGAAACCAACTCTGACCTCAGCACAGTGATACCCACAGTTGCAGAGGAAGTGCCCCCTACCGAGAGCACGCCACAGGTTCCCAGGCGTAACCCTGAACGACTCAGGGTACCCCCGAAAAGATTAGACTTATGAGTTTAACTTATGGGACTTGTGGGATAAAAATAAATGTAAAAAAAAAAAATAGAAGGCGTTTCAATGTTTGTCAACTGAATGACAAGTTGTGTTTAATGCATTAGCTATGTTGTATGTTATTTTAGTTACGTAGCATTGTTCTAAAAGGGGAGGAGTGTAGTGTATTACTGTGGAACTATTTACTTCAGCGGAACCACTCCCCTAGTTGCCGGGTTACCTAGAGGTGATCTGCCGGCGTAGTGATTTGTGTGTGTAATGTTGAGACCAGTTGAAGACAAGTAAAGTCACGTTCTTTTCCATAACCGAGTGGATTATTCTTTCATCTTTAAAATATACTTTGTTGGAGTAAAGACACAACAGAGTTAGTCATCTTGTACTGTTGGTGGAAGATTATTGTTGTTTAATCTGATTGTTTGAAAAAAAGGGCAGATATAATAAGATTTATTCTTCTTTCTGCTACCTTTCATTTTTTTATATTTTGTACATTATCATTTATGGGATTGTCTTATATTGTGTTTCTTTTGTAAAAAAATGAACAAATTTAATAAACATAAACATAAACATTTTAAAACTTTGATGGACTCCAGTTACATTAAGGAACCTTTCCTAGAGAAAATGAAGCAACTCCTGCAAACAGAAGTGTGTGGTGGAGGCTCTCCACATGAGCACACCACCTGCAAAGAGGACGTAAAGTGCTTGGAGGCAGGTGAAGGAGGGTCCCTGGCAATGTTGACACCTGGCGATGTGGACCAGCTCTAAGGACATGGACTGTCACCTCACCGGCAAACAGTAAGACCTGTAGCTTGTGTGTGAGGATTAATGATTTTAATTAGATATAGTTGGAGAAAGGGTTGTAAACTCAACCATCAGGTAGTTAACAATAAAAGAAAGGTTCAATGGTGTCATCTGGACCAGTTTATTTAGGTGAGAAACGTTTCGTCCCTCATCCAGAGGATTTCTTCAGTCTACGGCCTGCCAACCAGATCTGTCCCATAATTCACAGCTGTTTTCAAGATGACCTCCTGCTGGAATCTCAGAAGTAAACTTTTAGCACATGCAGAACACACCCATCCAAAACAATCAGTTATCATGTACAATGATCAAAGGTTTTAGGCCAGGTGGCCAACTTGCCACAGAACCAGCCTGAGGACAACCAAGGTCAAACTGGTTCAGGAACAGGTTTTCTCTGAACTACTTTAGCTTTGGTTAACAGCCTTTGTCAGCCTCTGCACCATCACAGACATCTACACCTTCAAATGCAGGAAAAGAGCCACCTGCATCTTGAAGGACCCCACTCACCCAGCATACACACTTTTTGTCCCGCTTCCCTCAGGAAGGAGATTGAGGAGCATTAAGTGTACCATACCATGCCAATTTATTTATAGAGCACTTAAAACAGCAACAAGGCCAACCACAGTGCTGTAGAAATAAAAAGCACAGTGGACAGGAAAACATAAAATAAAAATATAGATATAAAATAGCAACAGACTAACTAAAATGGTCAACAATGTATATTACAGAGAGGATCAAAACAAATCACACCGTGTTAAAGGCAAGAGAATAGAAGTGGGTTTTCAAGCGAGACTTAAAACTGTGAGTGAGGGAGCCTGCCTGACACTCAGTGGCAACTCATTCCACAGTCTTGGACCTGCAACAGAGAAAGCCCTGTCACCTCTGAGCTTACGGCGAGTATCTGGGATTGAGAGAAGCATCTGGTCTGCTGACCTCAGAGAGCGTGGTGGGACATATGGCTGCAGAAGGTCAGTGAGATAAGATGGAGCGGAACTGTTCAGAGATTTAAAAACATACATGAGTATTTTAAACTGGATCCGAAGGTGAATGGGTAGCCAGTGCAGGGAGGCCAAAACTGGTGTGATGTGCTCTCTATGGCCTGTACCAGTTAAGAATCGGGCTGCAGCATTTCTGGACCAGCTGTAGCCGTGCAATGGAGGACTGACTGATTCCAAACAGAAGTGAATTGCAGTAATCGAGCCTCGATGTTATGAAAGCATGGATTACTGTCTCCAGGTTCTTTTTGGATAGTATGGGCTTCAGCTTAGACAGCCGCCTCAGCTGAAAAAAGCAGGATTTAACAATCATGTTTACGTGACTGTTAAGTTTCAGGGAAGGGTCCATTATCACCCCCAGATTAGTGACCCTTTGTTTCTCTAGCGGGGCTAGAGAGAGAAGGTCAATGTCGTGGTTTGTGAATGAGCCATTGGGATGGAACAACATGACTTCAGACTTCTTCTCATTGAAACTTAAGAAGTTTGAAGCCATCCAATCATGGATGTCGGCCAGGCAGTCAAGAAGGGGTTGAATAGAGCGTGAGCCTCTGTGCCTCAGGGGAAAGTAAATTTGACAATCATCGGCATAGAAATGAAAGGGCATGTTGAGTTTGCAGAAAGTAGCACCTAGTGACAGCAGGTATGACGAAAAGAGAAGGGGACTGAGGATGGACCCCTGCGGTATCCCCCACTGAAGCGCTGTAGATGCTGAACTGAAATCATTTCATTTCAAAATCGTTTTCAGAATCTGTTGGAATCCTGGCAAAAACCAATGCAGATTTGTTCCTGTCTTTGATTTTATACGTCTACCTTATAATGTTTTGCTAGTTTTTTGATACTTTGTAAAAAAAAAAAAAAAAAAATTGTTTTTCTCTTTTGTTTTCTATTGTTTATTGTTTGTTTGTTTGTTTATTGTTTAAGGAAATTCTACCATTGCTGTTCATTGTTCTTTAGTTTTAGCAGGTCGCTTTCGTAAATGAGCCCATGAGGTTCAAAAGATTTACCTGACTAAATAAAGGTTGAATGAATGAAAAATTGATATTGACACAAAAGGTTCTGTCAGAGAGGTAGGACTCAAACCATTTAAGGGCAGACCCTGTGATGCCCACCCACTGCTCCAGCCTAGAAATGAGGATGTTGTGGTCAATGGTGTCAAAAGCAGATGTAAGGTTCAATAAGACAAGCAGCACAGAATCACCTGCATCTGTGGCTGTGAAAATGTCATTAAAGTACTTCAGTAGAGCAGTTTTAGTTCTATGGAGAGATTTGAAGCTGGATTGGAACAACTCTAGGATGGCGTGATCCTTCAAGAAATATTTCAACTGAGACTCAACAATTTTTTCAAGTAGTTTAGAGGTGAATGGGAGTCTGGAGACAGGGCGGAAGTTGGACACGACTGAGGGATCTAGGTTAGGTTTTTTTTTCAGGAGAGGCTGGACAGCAGCATGTTTAAAGGTTTTTGGGACCACACCTGAGGATAAACTGCTATTCACAATAGCGTCACGTCACTGGAAGTCACAATCTAAGCTAATGGTCTCCATTTTTCTAGACTCTCCCTCTCATTAAGGCCAGACTCAAAACTAATCTGTTCAGGATTACTTATCCAAGATTGAGGAGTGCAGGTACAGAAGATGGATGAGATTAGGTATCTAGGGACAACCTTCCAAAGAGAGGAGAGAAAGGGAAAAGAGGCAGGGTGAAGTGGATAGTAATGAAGACAGAAGGAGAACTATAAGAACAAAAGAGAAAGTTTACAAGATTGAATTAGTTGTGTTATTTGGTTTGGACACAGTGGTATAGCAAAGACAGGAGGAACTGGAGGTGACAGAGGTGGAGATGTTTCAGAAGTCTACTGCGAGGGACCCAAATGAACAGAATCTAGCAGAAGGATCGTATCTATCAAATTTATGTTAAGAAGGAGAACCAAAGGAGGGTTGTGTCAGAAGTCTTTGTCAGGAAGAGATCTTTAAGTTTTTGAACTAACCTTTGATTTTATTACTTTTTTCTGGTTTGAGAACAGCCAACCAGCTTTCTGGAGATTCTCCTTCTCCAGAGATGATGCATTTGTAGAGTCCTTCATCTGACCTGGAGATATTTTGGATGGTAAAGCTGCTTTTATAGCTGGTGCACAGAAGGACACCATCTTTGTAGAAATCACTGAAGAACTTCAGATCAGCTTTCCTGTTGACACTACACACTAGAGTCAGGTCAGATCCTTCCATCACCGGTCGAGCAGGAATGTCCAGGATCACCAAACCAGCTGAGAAACATGAAGATGATGTTTGATTCTTCTTTCAGGATGAAGAACCTGAACATGTCATGGTTAGCCTTGGACAAACACAGAACAGAACATGGAGAACATACCAGTAACAGAGATGTTGACAGCACTGGCCACTTCTCCTTCATGTTCACACCAGTATTCTCCACTGTGTCGTTCCAGGATGGGATAAATGGTGCAGGATGGTTCTGATGAGTTACATGGTTCAGAGGAGGTGTTTGGGCTTTCTTTGTGGAGTTTCTTCATCACTCTCCATGTTTTCATTCTGTTGACCACCTCACATTGTACAGAGACAGACTCATACTCAAAGAACTGAAGTCTGTCTGGAATAATTTTAAGAAAATCTGCTTCTGAAAAGAAGACATGGGAAACAGTTGAAATATTGAAATATCTGTAACTTCCAGTATGTAATACTGTACACGAATAAACTTAAAAATTAAAAATAAAATCAAAGATACAGTCAATTCATGTGTGTCAGAGGTTTATGGGGCAGCTAATGGGATCAATTCATGTTGATTTAGTGATTAAATATAACATTGTTCATCTGGTCATCACTTATCAGAGTGCAGGTTTTTATCCTGATGCTCACTTCTTCAGGGGTCTCCACAACAAACTAACTCACATGAAGACTTGAAGATTGTTTTTACACCGGACGTCCTCCTGACAACCACAGATCACCGAGCTACCACAGCCTCTGTGTGGAGCAGAGAGCTGCATCTACTGCGCCCGGGGGAGCAGATGGTGGGGGTTCAGGGCCTTGCTCAAGGGCCCAGAGTGGGGAAAATGAGTGGAGGCAGGTGTGACTGCTTCACCAATCCTACCCACATTTTTGATGTTGTCAGTACCAGGAGTTGTACCAGCGATCTTCCAATCACAGGCCCAACTTTTCTAACCTCTGCGCCACCACTCCCCAGAAGTAAGCAGTCATTGATGTAGATACATAAATTGACTTTTTTCATTTTATTAAACTCTTCAAACATTTTATTGCATCTAAAAAGGTTTGGCTGTGGCTTCAAGAAAAAATATATATATTTAAAATCCAACTTGCAAGATTATTAATTAATTAATCAATTAACTAACAGTATTAGTAAAATAAATTAAGACAACCTTTTTCCAGCTCCCCGTCTTTCTGAGACGTGTCATCGTGTTCATGTTGTGCAGCCAGCAGGAGAAACAGATTCATCACTGAAAACAGAGAAAAGACAAATGAAATCATAATTTACTACAAAACAAATAAACTACAAACTGAATCAGTACTTACAAATGTGTGCACAGAGCGCTGCGACCTCCATGACTGAAGATCAGAACCGACTGTTGAAGCGTTCAGGCTGACGGGTCAAATGTGTCAGAACTTCCTCTTCCTGTTTGAATTAGTTTGGAGGTCACTGAAGCTGAAGATACAAACTGTTTTTCAAAAATATCAGACACACGACCACTTCAGACATGTTTAATATTATGATCACTCTTTGTAGTTTAACACTGATGCTGTAATTATAATTGTTCTAGTCATTAATCCAACTGTAGTAACTTAAAATCAAAACAAAATGTGTAATTTGTTTTGTAAATTTATTAGAAAACAACAGTCAAATTTTAAATAATTGCTTGTAATACATCTTGATCTTTGCTGATGTTTCTCCAGCGTCTCTGGAGTCCACCTCCTGTAAATGAACCTGACTTGGAGCAGCTCACCTCTCTCTATAGAAGTTCTCCTCACTGACAGAGCAAAACTTAAACCATGTGGTCAAAGGAAATACCAACACCATCCCAGCAGGAAAGCATGGTGGTGAAAGCATCATGATGGGGGTGGACCTGCTGAGCTCAAAGGCAGAATTGATGTAAGAAACTTTCAAGTTTATTTTTAAATAAATTGATTATTCTGCAGATTGTATTGAACATTATTTTATAGTTCTTTCATTCCTGCAGAAGGAACATCCACTGAATGTCCTGACTGTACAGCTGATGATGCTCAGAGGTCGTTTCTCTGCACCGGTTCTTTTAAACAGTCTTACAGTAACTAAAAACCAAAGAAATTATCAGGCGTCTTCTCAATAATTCTTTGAAATGTTGCCTTATGTTCTGTAGGACGATCATCCTCTTTGAAATTCTAGCATCCCAAAAAATTGACTCATCTATTGGTCCAAAGCAGAAGTTGTGTTTTTGTTGACATCCCTCCCACACACAAAATGTCATAGTCCCCAAAGCCACACACAAAAAAATAATAATAATAATAATGAACAATCTGTGAAATATACAAGTATTCCCTACTTTCATGATTACTACCTGTCTGTTCATCCCGCCATCCTGCAGCACTGTGATCAGAATAATTCTTCTCACCTGGTGGCCGTAGTTTTAAAGTGCTGCCCTGTTCTCTATCTTTCACCAAGTTATTGAAAGAGAAGGTAAATGTCCAGCAATTATCTCATTCTCCTGACGGATCTCCTGAATGCAGGTAAAATACAGTCCTCTCTTGTTCACGCATTTTGACGTCTGCTATTTAATTCTGATATAAATGTGTGTTCCGCCCAAGCAAACAACCCGGTTAGGGGAGAGGAGAAGATAAGAGACGGTTGTTTCTCCTTATACTCTCAGGTTGGAGGCAATATGTTCGACGTAACAATACTTCATCTAGCTACCCAACTGTCACCAGTGGTGTGCCAAAAGGCTCAGTTTTAGGTCCCATCATTTTTACAAGTTAAATAATCTAGGTCTTAATACCCTGACACATCCTTGCATCTCTATGCTGATGACACTGTTGTTTATTGCCGAGTTATCACAGACAGTTGCTAAGGTTTTCCAGCTTTTACAGTCTGCATTTGATATCAGTCAGACTTGTTCCATCTCAAACTGGTGCAAAATGCTGACAAAACCAAAGGGATGTTGTTTTCCAATGGAAAGTCATGCCAGCAACTCAGTCGTGCCCTCTGTACAATTCTGACGTGTGTCGTCTGTTCCCACATTAAAGACTGTTTTCTTCACCCCGTGACGCATCCTGTTTTCAATTCCTGTCCAGTAAACACCTTACAAACTCTCTGAAGTCCTTGTCCAATCAATCAGGCACACATTAGCTGTCCTCTCTTTCCACTGAGTGTATGACACATAATCAGCATCAAGCCACACATAACCTCACAAAGCCTGTGAAAATATTCATTATTCCCGGTAAGTTAGCACATTGTTAGGTTTTTAGATTGTTCCACTAAGAGCCAGAGCCGCTCTGACCTATTAGGCTACTCTTTTACTCCATTATTAATTATTTTATGATCCCACAAACACTCAAATGATGTGAACTATAATTTAACTTCAGTAACCCGAGCAAGCACTTTTTTGATGTTTTGTTTTTCATTAAAGGCCTCATTAGAAATAAGTAACTACTGTATTTTCCAACTGACAGCAGAAAGTGTCATGGTTTGATTTTAAAGTTAGCAGTCCTTGAAAAGATTTTATCAGCATATGGCCACAACAAACTGAAATTCTAGCCATCTTTATATGATCTCCATCCATCCATCCATCTTCTTC
Source organism: Garcialebias charrua (assembly GCA_038048925.1). Classification (NCBI taxonomy): domain Eukaryota; kingdom Metazoa; phylum Chordata; class Actinopteri; order Cyprinodontiformes; family Rivulidae; genus Garcialebias; species Garcialebias charrua. The sequence continues at coordinate 27,863 of JBBPBX010039376.1, forward strand.
CGCTTATCCGGGGTCGAGTCGCGGGGGTAGCAGCCTAAGTAGGGAGGCCCAGACTTCCCTCTCCCCAGCCACTTGGAGCAGCTCCTCTGGGGGAATCCCAAGGCGTTCCCAGGCCAGCCGAGAAACATAGTCCCTCCAGCGTATCCTGGGTCTTCCTCTGGGTCTCCTCCCGGTGGGACATGCCCGGAACACCTCACCAGGGAGGCGTCCAGGAGGCATCCTAACCAGATGCCCGAGCCACCTCAACTGGCTCCTCTCGATGTGGAGAAGCAGCGGCTCTACTCCGAGTCCCTCCCGGATGACTGAGCTTCTCACCCTATCTCTAAGGGAGAGTCCAGCCACCCTGCGGAGAAAACTCATTTCAGCCGCTTGTATCCGAGATCTTGTTCTTTCGGTCATAACCCAAAGCTCATGACCATAGATGAGGGTGGGAACGTAGATCGATCGGTAAATTGAGAGCTTTGCCTTTTGACTCAGCTCTCTCTTCACCACGACAGACCGGTACAGCGCCCGCTTCACTGCGGACGCTGCACCTATCCGCCTATCGATCTCACGCTCCAGTTTTCCCTCATTCGTGAACAAGATCCCGAGATACTTAAACTCCTCCACTTGGGGCAGGACCTCCTCCCCGACCCGGAGAGGGCATGCTACCCTTTTCCGGCTCAAGACCATGGCCTCGGATTTGGAGGAACTGATCCTCATCCCGGCCGCATCACACTCGGCTGCAAACCGCTCCAGTGAAAGCTGTAGATCACGAACTGATGAAGCCAATAGGACCACATCATCTGCAAAAAACAGAGAAGCGATTCTAAGGTCACCAAAACGGATCCTCTCAACACCTTGGCTGCGCCTAGAAATTCTGTCCATAAAAGTTATGAACAGAATCGGTGACAAAGGGCAACCTTGGCGGAGTCCAACTCTCACCGGAAACGAGCCTGACTTACTGCCGGCAATGCGGACCAAGCTCTGACACCGGTCGTACAGGGACCTAACAGCCCTTATCAAAGGGCCTGGTACCCCATACTCCCGGAGTACCCCCCACAGAACCCCCCGAGGGACGCGGTCGAATGCCTTCTCCAAGTCCACAAAGCACATGTAAACTGGTTGGGCAAACTCCCACGCACCCTCCAGGACCCTGTTGAGGGTGTAGAGCTGGTCCAGTGTTCCACGACCAGGACGAAAACCACACTGCTCCTCCTGAATCCGAGGTTCGACTATCCGACGGACCCTCCTCTCCAGAACCCCTGAATAGACCTTACCAGGGAGGCTTAAGAGTGTGATCCCTCTATAGTTGGAACACACCCTACGGTCCCCCTTTTTGAATAGGGGAACCACCACCCCAGTCTGCCAATCCAAGGGAACTGCCCCCGATGTCCACGCGATATTGCAGAGTCGCGTAAGCCAACACAACCCCACAACATCCAGAGCCCTAAGGAACTCCGGGCGAATCTCATCCACCCCCGGAGCCTTGCCACCGCAGAGCTTTTTAACCACCTCGGCGACCTCAGCACCAGAGATCGGAGAACCCGACCCAAAGTCCCCAGGCTCCGCTTCCTCAGTGGAAGACGTGCCAGTAGGATTGAGGAGGTCTTCGAAGTATTCCGCCCACCGACTCACAACATCCCGAGTTGAGGTCAGCAGCACGCCACCCCCACCATAAATGGTGTTGGTCGCGTACCTCTTTCCCCCCCTGAGACGCCGGATGGTGGACCAGAATCGCCTCGAAGCCGTACGGAAGTCATTCTCCATGGCCTCTCCGAACTCCTCCCACGCCCGAGTTTTTGCCTCAGCAACCACCCGAGCCGCATGCCGCTTGGACTGCCGGTACCTATCAGCTGCTTCCGGGGTCCCACAAGCCAAAAAGGCCCAATAGGACTCCTTCTTCAGCCTGACAGCATCCCTCACTGCCGGTGTCCACCACCGGGTTCGAGGGTTGCCACCACGACAGGCACCAACAACCTTGCGGCCACAGCTCCGATAAGCTACCTCGACAATAGAGGCGCGGAACACGGCCCACTCGGACTCCATGTCCCCCGCCTCCCTCGGAACGTGTTCAAAG
>JBBPBX010039377.1:8627-20661 GCA_038048925.1 Garcialebias charrua
GAGACCGAGTCGCTGTTGGATCTCTGTACTCTTATGGTACGTCCACACCTAACAGCGTTTAAACTTCAAAAAAGCTCGTCACGCACACAAGTGGACGCACTGGACCCACAGTGGTGTCCAGACCAACGCGAAACTGCGGCGGGGTGGCGGCGGGGTGTGTGGGAGGAGCTTACCGGTATACCGAGTCCTCAATGCACTCCGCCAGGCAAGGAGCTTTTTATTTCTGTCTCTGTAGAGCAGACTTGACTGGTTGTGAAGGACTTGTCGCGAACACACAGCTACAATGAGTTTCTCTTCCATAGTCCATGATTCCGCGGGTTTTTTCTGTGTCCCACAAACAATACGTCACATATAGGGTGTAACGATACACAAAACTCTCGAGACGAGACAAATTACAGAGTTCGCGAGAACGAGACGAGATTTTAATATTAGTTCAAGAAAACTTCAAAGATCGGTTTTATGCCGCAAAAAGGCTTTTATTCTGTTTTAACATGTATTACAAACTCAACTGATGTCTTCATTTTACTGATTGAATCTCCTTAGACCTTAGAACGTTCAACTTTGTTTAAAAAAATAGATATTCACGCAGGACTTTCCAAAAATTGAACATAAATACAGGTCTCTCTTGTAAATGAGTCCTCGAGGCTCAATGGGATTAACCTGACTAAATAAAGGTTGAATGAATGAATGAATAAATATCCGCATCAGCACTGAATCTGCAGCCGTCACTCACCAGTGTTGCCAGATTGGGCGGTTCACCGCGATTTTCCTTCTGACTTTTGCGGGTAAAGAGTGCTTTGGGTGGGTGGGACTCTATCTGGCAACACCGGTCACACCGGTGTTTACACAAGTGTGTCTTTACATCCGGGGCAGCGTCGGCAGCGCCGGGACCCTCCATCAATGTAGAGGCGTCTGCGGCACCGGGACCCTCCATCAATGTAGAGGCGTCTGCGGCACCGGGACCCTCCATCAATGTAGAGGCGTCTGCGGCACCGGGACCCTCCATCAGTAGTTGGGGCGTCTTCTATAGCAACTTCATCCGGCGAAGCCATGCTGTCCGTGACGCTGACTTGCTAGGGGCTCTGCTAGCATTAGCGTCTCGCGAGACAACGTTACCTCTCAACGAGAGATATCGCGGGAGTTTAATATCGCGAGATCTCGTACAACGAGATCTCGTTACANTAAATAGGCATGTAACGAGATCTCGTTGTACGAGATCTCGCGATATTAAACTCCCGCGATATCTCTCGTTGAGAGGTAACGTTGTCTCGCGAGACGCTAATGCTAGCAGCCCCTAGCAAGTCAGCGTCACGGACAGCATGGCTTCGCCGGATGAAGTTGCTATAGAAGACGCCCCAACTACTGATGGAGGGTCCCGGTGCCGCAGACGCCTCTACATTGATGGAGGGTCCCGGCGCTGCCGACGCTGCCCCGGATGTAAAGACACACTTGTGTAAACACCGGTGTGACCGGTGTTGCCAGATAGAGTCCCACCCACCCAAAGCACTCTTTACCCGCAAAAGTCAGAAGGAAAATCGCGGTGAACCGCCCAATCTGGCAACACTGGTGAGTGACGGCTGCAGATTCAGTGCTGATGCGGATATTTATTCATTCATTCATTCAACCTTTATTTAGTCAGGTTAATCCCATTGAGCCTCGAGGACTCATTTACAAGAGAGACCTGTATTTATGTTCAATTTTTGGAAAGTCCTGCGTGAATATCTATTTTTTTTAAACAAAGTTGAACGTTCTAAGGTCTAAGGAGATTCAATCAGTAAAATGAAGACATCAGTTGAGTTTGTAATACATGTTAAAACAGAATAAAAGCCTTTTTGCGGCATAAAACCGATCTTTGAAGTTTTCTTGAACTAATATTAAAATCTCGTCTCGTTCTCGCGAACTCTGTAATTTGTCTCGTCTCGTCTCGAGAGTTTTGTGTATCGTTACACCCCTACTGTTCATCATTCTTTAGTTTGTAGCAGGTCGCTTTTGTAAATGAGCCCTCGTGGCTCAATGAGATTTACCTGACTAAATAAAGGTTGAATAAATAAAGGTTGAATGAATGAATGAATGTTTGAACGGCGAAATCATCAACATGTTCAAGGCGTGCTTTGGAGGCTGACGCGGGTTCACGTGCATGGAAAAAGCTTTACAGCACGCTCAACACGCACGTGACGTGACGCCCGACGCCAAGACGCGGCTGGAGGCGCGTCCCCCATTGACTTTGTACGTAAACTGGACGCTCCTGCCGTTGAAACGCTGTTAGTGGACGTACCATATCCTACCAGATCCATGACAACTCGCGTCCATGTTCCCTCAGCTAGGCTTGTCTGCATCCTGGAAGCCGACCACTAGCGTGCACGTGTCATCGGCAGCAGCGCCTCCAACTCTGCTCCATAGCAGCCGGAGGCGCTGCTCGTGCACCGACACACGCTTACGTCAGGAACCTGAATTAGCTGAGATGAATGCGAGCACGACTGTTGGGGCAAGGGTGTGTTTTATACACATCCGGGGGGGGCTGCTTTCAGCACCATGGACAGGTACATCAGACTAGTTTTTGCCTCTTTCTCCATTCCAGTGACCAAGCAACCCCACATAAAAGGAAACATGCGGTTGAGATAATGGATGGATGGATGGATGGATGGATGAATGGATGACTGGTCTGCATTTTTGTGTGGTACCAATAAAATACAGCGCATAAGCTAATTTGTATTAATCCATAATAAGTTTAGTCATAAACGTGTGCAACTAATAGTTTGCACATTTTAATCTTAGTTTAGGTGGAAGTTTTGGATTTGTGTAAAGCTGAAGATCAGACAGAATGAAACGTGAACAACTCTTCAATGTCCTGTTTACAGAGACACGATCCTAACTTATGCATTTGGGCATTTCCCACCCCACCCACCCTGCTCTGTTGGAGCAGCGGGTGCCTTGCTCATGGACAGTCTCTAACAGTCCCACACACGTTTTCACACTTTTCTCTCATCCAACAACCAGACTCTAAACACGCACAGTGGATATTTCAGAAAAAAAAATCTAAATAAAAAAAGGGGGAGACCCCCATGTTCTCGTGAGAAACATGAAGTCTTGATTCTCATTTAAATCTCCTCTGTGCCTGGATCTGCCACTTCCATCTTCAGCAGCGGCAGCGACTGCGCGCTGAGCTGCTGCTTCATGTTGTGGTCCGGAAGGCGCATGCGCCGGCATTGCAATTACTGCGCTGGCAAGAATAACTTAGACCTCGTCTGCCTTTCTCCCCCCTCCCTCCATTAAAAAAAAGAAAAAAGAAGAAAAAAAAAAACGAAAGATATACAACCGCTACAGAATGTTTGCGTCAAGAATAAGAAGAATGAAGACGGTGTGCGTCTGTTTTTTCCCCTTCATAGTGGCCGTGGCGCGCGCTCAGAGGTAAGTGAAAGGGTCGGGGGGGATGCTTCACATATTTCATTAAGTGCAACTGTGTTCCTGGCTGCATGCAGATACTTGACACCTTCTTTACACTATTCTCCGTTGTTTTTTCTTCAGAGCCGGTGTCAATGACCCGAGCAATATGCCCCTGGTCAAAGAAACGGTGGACAGACTCTTGAAGGGTTATGATATCCGACTGAGACCAGATTTTGGAGGTAAATGAAGTCGTGTTTTCACCACCTCTGTTTCACTTTAAGCACTGTCAGCCACGTTTAATTCAATGATGATTATATTACAAATTGATTGCCCAAATCGGAAAGTTTCAGAGATAATATTTGCTATACTTTGTAATAAATTAATAAACAGTGTGGGTACATGCCTGAAAATAATATGATTGTGGAGGAGATTATAAACAATTCACCTCATTTATTCAAGTGGTAATTATATATGTTTAATTAATACATGCAAAGTTGTAAGCAATGTGAGATGCAGTGCAATATGCTGTTTGGTATTAACTTTTAAAGGAGGGTGTGATACTTTCACTGCAGGTCAGCGCGCGTTAATCCATCCCGAAATGAACACCGTGCACTCATTGTCCGGCAGGCAAAAAAAAAAAAAAAAAAAACATTTACAAGAAATAATCTGTGTTCCCATCACGCGCATATTATGTCAGGGGTGTCATCCCTGCAGCTGCACCTGACCCGCACGGTGTCAGTTTGTCACGGTTCTTCTGCTTCTGCAGGTCCTCCCGTGGGAGTGGGAATGAACATAGACATATCCAGCATAGACATGGTGTCGGAGGTGAATATGGTAAGTAGGCCACTATTTCTATGAGTGATGCTTTATTCTTCAGTAATGATCAATGTTATGGGTGCCCCCCACCCCTCACACACACACAAAATGCAGGGAATCCCCGGTTTATGCGGGACTGCCTATTGAAATGCAGCATCTAGATGAGATTGAGTTTGTGCATTTGGATTGGTGCCACAATTATATCCCTTTATTCATTCATTTATTTTAGATTATCAATTCACTTCCTGATTGGGGGTGGGGTCAAATGTATTGCTTGTCAATCTGTAAATCAAACAACCTCCATATCAGGACATTTGTCACCAGTGATCATTTATCATCAAATGAATGCAAGGAAATAAAAGGCTACATTTTAGTGTTTTTTAGTTTTACATGTCAATATCGTGCTATTAAGGATTCACCTGTCTTCATTCGTGGCGTGGAGCATTTGTCAGATGTGTTTCTGTACAGCAGTGAGAGTGCAGCATGAGGAGAGCTGTGGGCATGAGAAGTGAAGACTCATACAAGTGCACCTCTCAGTGATGGAACTGTAGTATTGCAAGGAGTTTTTAGACAAGCCCAAGGCTGCATTTTGTCATAGTGGAAGGTCACTGTTGACACTTACCATCCAGCTGACAAGGTGAGCAAGAATTGATATTTATGGTAATATGTCAAACCATTTAATAGGTCTATTGTCATCTTTTGGTTTGATTTTAACATTGATTTTTCATGGGTGACCTTCACTGTGGGAGAGGATTTCCATTAGCAATTTATGCATAATTTGTCAAGATGTGGGCTTTAAAAGTGTTTTCGTTAAACAAGTTTAATTTCTAATAATGGTTTTGCACAGGCAGGAAGGAGGTGGTGTTTTTGTCTTCCTCTTTTTGTGGAGACTGTTGAATTTTAAATCTGACATTGGTGAATATGCTTTGCCCTTTTTCATTTTTGCATACATGCACATAAGGAATTACTTGAGCCACACAAATGTAAACACACTAATACAGCCTTGAATATTTTACTAGCATGTTGTCCCCAAAGTAAGCGCTTGACTTATTTACTTTATTTTATTGTTATGCATTTTTTAGGGTTGAAAGGTCTTTAGGTGTATATTGTATGAATTACCAACATGTTCTCACTCCCTACTCATCATATATTGATGCTTGGGCTCAGGGTCCCTCCGTGTCACATACTTGATGCGTCAACAGTGGCTTTCTAGGAATCACTTCATTCATAGACTAATAATAATCGTGTTGACTTCATACAAATTAAAAAAGAAGATGGGGCTGATTACACATTAATTCATGGAGCACAAGACATATGTAATTAGTTCGACCATTATTTGGAAGAGTGCAACATAAAAAATAAAAGATACCCAAAGGAAGTGATGATGGTAGAGGCCATTCCTCATTCTGTTACAAATAATAAATGTGGTAGCTGTTATGTTCCACCTCTGGTTTCTGCTCTCACATTAAGATTTTAACAAATAACAACCCATATATTTGCTGTATGTGTCGGTGCCTGGCTCAGAAATACATCAAGGTTTCAGTTTTTTCTATTCATCCACACGTGGCTAAACAAAAAGTCCCACTCTTCGAAAGGCTGTGCCATGCAGCTTCTTTGATCATCCTGCTCTTTTGTGTGGTTTGGCCCTCTAAACACTCTCAGTCATTACCACCTGACCCATTCCAGTCTCATGAAAAGAAAAGGCCACATGTGTCTGTGTAATGGTCTCAGCATCTTTGATCTGCTCTCTGTCCTAATATAAATGTAACCACTTTCCAGGATAGCAGCTGGTGCAGAAGCACTTTCCTTTCTTCCATTTCCTGTACCCCATCTGGCTCTCTATCTCCCACTTATTTTGGTGTATGTGCAGTACCACCCTGTGTTATGTCTTTAGAGTACAGATAGGCCACTGAGTTGAGGGAAATGGAGAGAAATCACAGAGGGAGACATCCTACAGTATGCATTGATATCATTGTGATGCAATAGGAGATGGCTATGTATTTAAAACACAAATTGCTGCCTACTCACTCTGTTGGAGGCTTCACATCAGATACTTGAAAAAAAATATTTTAAATGGATCATCTTAAACCATCCATTTAATCGTTTCATTACCAATAGGGAAGATGCCCATTTAAAAACAATATAGGCTTGTAACCCACTTAAAATGAGTCTTCAAAGCCTAAATTAAGCATACAAGCCTTGAAACACAAGTGTTTAATTTGATAAATCTTAACCACTCTGCCACATTAACAATGATTTTATCTCTATAGAAATAATATATTTTAACTAGAATTGATTCAGAAGTTCTACAGTTAATTGGCATAATCTGCATTTACACTTAACCATCCTGTTCTGTGTAGATAGCTGTCACATCTGAAATTGATGTCAGTGTAAAGATTAAGTGTAAAGACTAAATAAATATATTTTTAGACATTGTTTTAAGGTGGAGGCAATATACTTTGGTCTCACTCAAACCAGCTGTTAGCTTGTTAGTCCAGTCAAAACTCATATCACTTTTTTCCAAAGTGAGGCCAATCAAAGAGCTATCTACAACTGATCCACACCTGACCCAGGACCACACCCACCCAGAACAAGGACTTTTCCATCTACTACCCTCAGGCACATGATACAAGAGCATCCCATCACTCACAAAAAGACTCAAAGGCAGTTATTACCCATAAACTGTCAGATTACTCTTGATGATAATACTGAACTTTCAACAATAACATTGCACTAAGCCACATGTGTGACACTTAATGTGACTAATTAGCTGTAACAACTAATATGTTTATTGCTGCTGCATTATGTGGTGTATCATATATGTTACTACCTTACCATCATAATTCAATTAATCTCGATGTTAATCACTACTTGTGCAACAACATGTCACACAACCTATGTAGTATATGTTGGTTATGTGTAACATACTGTCTATCATGTGCATTACTACCTGTGAAATAATTATTTATACTAATTCATCCTACTTGCACCATTATATTCTACCATCTTGTTGTTTACTACATTTCTTTTGGACCTTGTAAATGTTGTATTTCTTTTTTTTTTTAGTTTTTGTTACATTATTTTGTACCCCTTATTACATTCTTTAGTGTTTCTTGTTAGATTTTTTATTTATTTTTTTGTGGTCAAAATGGTTCTTCTCATCTGGAACACTTCATTTGCACTGTTGACCTTGTGTTAACTTGCATATGACAAATAAACAAGACATGGTCAAATGAAATATATCCATTTACAAAGATAGGAAGTATCTCTTTAAGTAAGTTCTCTGGGACATTTGTCCCATTAGAAGTTTTAAAATGCACCCACGTGGGCTCATGAATTCTGAATGGCCAAACTGTAAATTTATGTCAAATGTTGTGTTTTTTGTTGTTGTTATTTTTTAACTCTGATAGCAAATTTGGGGTACGGTGTGTAAATTTGGGGTACGGCGTGTAAATCAATTACAATGCCAATTTTTATATTGCAGAAAAGAGCTAATAGAATTATCACCAGAAAGAATTCTCATCATCCTTCAAGCATTTTGTTTTATCAAACAAAACTGTTGAAATTTTATGATTTAATTAATTATAATATTTTGATAATTTTGTATAAAGCTCAAACTAATGCACTTCCTTCTAATATTCAGAAATATTTTGTCAGAAGAACGAGTAATTATAATCTTAAGGGGACATATATATTTGTGAAGCCACCTTTTAGGACTAGTTTGAGGGGAATATCTACCATAATTCAAGGAATAGGGTTATGGAATAAATTGGAGTCCGATATTAAAGTGGTCAGATCAATGGTTACATTCAAAAGAATGATTAAGTTTAAACAGTTAAAATCATATATTTAAATGAGTTGAAATTTGGAAGTTTGTGTATGACACCGAGGGTAGTAATTATTATTTAAGTTGTTCACTATTTTGGAAATTACATCAGTTGGTTGTATCATGTGTTTATTTTTAAAGGTTAAAATTAAGTTGATTATTTATTTTGTAATCCAAGTAGTTGTGTATATGAACTGTTTATTGGAGAAAAAGGGGCAGAAAAAATAAGATTTTTTTCTTCTTCTGCCGCCTTTCATTTTGTATATTTTTCTCTCTTTTTTGTATTGTATTGTTTTCTTGTTTTAATCATAAAATGAATGAATAAATAAATCAAATCAAATTAACAACCCCCAGCTTTCATGCCTCACTAAAAGGGGGGCGGCCGTGGTGTAGTGGTAACGGCAGTCGTCTCCCGATCGGAAAGTTGGCGGTTCGACTCCCGGGACCCGCACCATGTGTCCTTGTGTCCTTGGGCAAGACACTTAACCCTGAGTTGCTCCCGGTAGGACTGGAAAGCACCTTGCATGGTAGTCTGCCGCCACCGGTTTATGAATGTGTGTAGCATTCAATATATGTGTAGCACTTTTGAGATTTTCAGTAATGAAACGTGCGTTATAAATTGAATTAATTATTATTATTATTATTATTAAAAAGCTGCTGATTGGTTGTTGCTTAATTGAGACACTTTGGTAGGTTTACAGTTACTTTACTGGTTTTTGCAGCTTGTCAAAATGTTATTTAGGCCCAGAGCCTGACATATAACAGCAAAGATGTTTCTGGTGTTTCTTACACACCCGTGAAAGGTCATTGCATTCTGGGTGATGCAGCCAACATCCCAGTTCTGCAAGGGAGAAAAGGGATAGGGTATGATTGTGTAAGACCTGGGGGTTATCATTTTCTTCTCTGAGTGTTTGACATGGAGGAAAGACTGAGATAAATATGATATAGATGTTTGACATTACCAAGTTACCACAGGGAGAATCTGCCATGGTGCTAATGTTAGAGGGAAGCTTGTGCACTGACCCCTGCAGAGGGTTCATTCTGGATGACTCAGAGATGGACATACAAAATGGGACACAAACAGCAAACATCTATGTCATGTTGGGTTTCTGATCTCAAAATTTTGGCTTTGGAAAACTTTAGCTAAGCACCAGTGAAAAGGTAAAAAAAAAAAAAATGCTGCGATAATAAAAGCCTGGTGTGCTGATAGATATCTTTCTCTTTTTCCCCTTCCACCAAATCCCTTTAGTGATTTTCTGCTACCTTTCTAGTCTCAATATTTGCTTTTGCTTGAGCTCCTGAACACTTGAATCATAAGCCAGTGGTTTTTTCAAGGGTGAAATACTTGTCTGAGGGGGAACAAAAGTTCTTATCCTCATCCAAAAAGAAGAATTACTAATATTGATGTTCATAAAGGTCGAGGGGAGCTTATTGATTGTTGGAAAGAGGACTGAAAAACTGAGTTACTCCCTTTCAGTAAGCTGTTTTTTTCCACCTTCCTGTATGTCTAGTATGAATGATTCATCTTAGAATTAGAGCTCTATATTGATGCAATGTGTTTATAATGTATTTTGGATTAAACTATTCATCACAGTAAATTACAGTATATAAATAAATGATATCTACAATTTAAAACAGTCTCAACAGGGTGGATCTCAGTGTCTAGATCAGGGGTCCCCAAACTTTTTCCTGTGAGGGCCACATAACTTTTGTCACGATCCGCGCAGGAGCTGGATGAGCTGGACGAGCTGGACGCCAGGGCCGGTTCTAGCTGGAATCTGGACCTGGACCGGCCGGCGCCGACGGAGGAACCCACAAGCATGATGACCAGATGGCTCAGAAAGACAAAAATGACAATTAGTGAACTGCACAAACATCACACAGGATAAATCACTGAAGGAACAGCAAGTACTTACCAGGCCCCCAAAGGGGACCCTTGGTGCAGACAAAGCTCAAAGCAGACCAGCAGATCATGACACCATGGGAGGACAATGCTCAATTAATGTCATTTGCAAGGACTTTCCTCTGCAGCAAACCAGCTCCTTCTCCTGTGAAGTCAGGAACCCAACTGCCTCTTCATGTGAAGTCACAGAGACTAAACACTGATCACTAATGAGACAAGTGGAAGACACCTGTGGACAATTAAGAAGAGAATCAGGTGAGAAACAGGTGACATCCTCACAACTTTTCCCTTCTCTGGTGGGGGGCCGGAGTCAGTTTGTAACAGGAAAAAGTGTGACAATTGCAGGAGTGCCTAAATGTAAACATGTATTGTTTTCCAGAAAGCACAATCAAATAACCCTCTCTGGGTTCTTCACAGATGTTGGAACAATAATAAATAGTTAATTAGTAGTGAATAACTTACTGGGAGCCGTTTCTCCGCGGTGTCCATCCAAAAGGCTGCGCGCATTAGCGTTAGCCCCTCCGCGTTAGCATGTTAGGCCACGCAAGCTATCATACTTGTCTTTGTGACGGGATTCATAGTGTCGCCGCAGATTGTATTCTTTGAACACCGCCACCGCCTCTTTACAGATGAGACAGACAGCCTTTTCTTTGCATTGAACAAAAAAATAATCATTTGTCCACTGCAGCTTAAATGCCCTGCATTCTGAATCTATTTTTCTCTTACCTAATCTTTTCACCATTATTCAGTTCTGTCTTTGAGAGGGGCGGGTTTAGGATTTTTTTTTCTGAGGGTTGCCAGATAGGGGCACAGACCGCAAAAGGGTGGAACAGAATGTCACGTTTTGGATGTGTCAGAGTTTTTCCCCAAACGTTGACACAATAAATTAAATGTGGAACAATAGTTCAAAATAGTTCATAACTAAGGAACATTTTTTTGCAAATGTCCAACTTTATTATCAAATACACATATGAAAAAAAATCTAAATGTTCTCTGGTATTGTTCTGGGGGCCGGACCAAATGTGGAGGACGGCCGCATCCGGCCCGCGGGCCGCAGTTTGGGGACCACTGGTCTAGATGATATTTAATACAACATGCATTTGTTATGAATATTGTGCAGGGCAATCATGACAACAAAATAAACTAATTTATTTTAGGAATTATTGTCTGCCATTTTACATATTTACATAGTTGATTTTAAGTCGTACAAGTGTTTCCTGTCCACTTTATTTATTTTTATTTTTGTTGAAATTTTTCACAATTTTCCAACTGTACACTAAAATCCAGTGCATTTCTCTAAAAATGTATTCAAGAGCATCAAATTCAGTAGTATGGTAGGTTGTATTGGGGTAAGGATGGATTTATTTTTACCTGTCTATTTCAACCCTTTATTATCAGGCTTTGATGTGTAATGTGATGAAAATGTTCTCAACCCACTTCCTCTGTGTATTTTTTATGCAATTCTCTCTTTTCAGTCATGTCTTTTTCACCTCACATCCTACTTGCAAACTGAAAAGCCTGGGCCCTACCTGCTACAGAACATAGTCAAAGAAAAAGAGAACATGAAAGCTACACATAAGCTGTATAAAGTACAAAGCAGTGCAGAAAAAAAAAGCACCTGTGAGCTGAAGAAAGTCACAAAGGATGCTGAAATGGTGAAGGAGAAATAGATGAAAAGTGTGAGCAGAGTACCGAGATGACCTCTCAAACTTGCATTATTGATGCTAGAAGGTTTAGACACCCATGCCTCCATAATCCCTGTGGAAATTTAGCAGTCCATTTGGATCACACTCATGAACTATTTGAATGTAATGAAGAAAAAATGCAATAAAAACTTCTAAACAATAGAGAAGGGCACTGACGATGCATTTAATTTGTTTGCTTGTTGGCTGAACAAATGAATGTACTTCAAGAAAAGATGGAGATGATTATGGTGTGACTATTATCCAGCTTATAAGTGGAAGAAAAATAGTTTTTAAACCCTCTTTGCAATCAGAAGATAAGTAGAATAATCTCCAGATTATCACGGGGTTTACATTCCACACACCCCGCGGTAGGTGAAAAACCGCAAAGTAGGAACACTATTTATGTTATATATTCATATT
>JBBPBX010039378.1:0-10358 GCA_038048925.1 Garcialebias charrua
GGCCACCAGTTGACTAACGGCCCATGGGCCACCAGTTGATCAAACGGCCCATGGGCCACCAGTTGACAAACGGCCCATGGGCCACCAGTTGATAAACGGCCCATGGGCCACCAGTTGACAAACGGCCCATGGGCCACCAGTTGACAAACGGCCCATGGGCCACCAGTTGATCAAACGGCCCATGGGCCACCAGTTGACAAACGGCCCATGGGCCACCAGTTGACAAACGGCCCATGGGCCACCAGTTGATAAACGGCCCATGGGCCACCAGTTGACAAACGGCCCATGGGCCACCAGTTGATAAACGGCCCATGGGCCACCAGTTGACAAACGGCCCATGGGCCACCAGTTGACAAACGGCCCATGGGCCACCAGTTGACAAACGGCCCATGGGCCACCAGTTGACAAACGGCCCATGGGCCACCAGTTGACAAACGGCCCATGGGCCACCAGTTGACAAACGGCCCATGGGCCACCAGTTGACAAACGGCCCATGGGCCACCAGTTGACAAACGGCCCATGGGCCACCAGTTGACAAACGGCCCATGGGCCACCAGTTGATAAACGGCCCATGGGCCACCAGTTGACAAACGGCCCATGGGCCACCAGTTGATAAACGGCCCATGGGCCACCAGTTGACAAACGGCCCATGGGCCACCAGTTGACAAACGGCCCATGGGCCACCAGTTGATAAACGGCCCATGGGCCACCAGTTGACAAACGGCCCATGGGCCACCAGTTGATAAACGGCCCATGGGCCACCAGTTGATAAACGGCCCATGGGCCACCAGTTGACAAACGGCCCATGGGCCACCAGTTGATAAACGGCCCATGGGCCACCAGTTGACAAACGGCCCATGGGCCACCAGTTGATAAACGGCCCATGGGCCACCAGTTGATAAACGGCCCATGGGCCACCAGTTGATAAACGGCCCATGGGCCACCAGTTGACAAACGGCCCATGGGCCACCAGTTGACAAACGGCCCATGGGCCACCAGTTGATAAACGGCCCATGGGCCACCAGTTGATAAACGGCCCATGGGCCACCAGTTGATAAACGGCCCATGGGCCACCAGTTGATAAACGGCCCATGGGCCACCAGTTGATAAACGGCCCATGGGCCACCAGTTGATAAACGGCCCATGGGCCACCAGTTGACAAACGGCCCATGGGCCACCAGTTGATAAACGGCCCATGGGCCACCAGTTGACAAACGGCCCATGGGCCACCAGTTGACTAACGGCCCATGGGCCACCAGTTGATAAACGGCCCATGGGCCACCAGTTGACAAACGGCCCATGGGCCACCAGTTGATAAACGGCCCATGGGCCACCAGTTGATAAACGGCCCATGGGCCACCAGTTGACAAACGGCCCATGGGCCACCAGTTGATAAACGGCCCATGGGCCACCAGTTGATAAACAGCCCATGGGCCACCAGTTGATAAACGGCCCATGGGCCACCAGTTGATAAATGGCCCATGGGCCACTAGTTGACAAACGGCCCATGGGCCACCAGTTGATAAACGGCCCATGGGCCACTAGTTGACAAACGGCCCATGGGCCACTAGTTGACAAACGGCCCATGGGCCACTAGTTGACAAACGGCCCATGGCCCACCAGTTGATAAACGGCCCATGGGCCACCAGTTGATAAACGGCAGTTGTAGCAGATTTTGCGGCTCTGGACAACACATTTAATTTAGTGCACGGAGGGGCATACATGGCTCTTTTGATCGTAAAGGTTGCAGACCCCCTTGGCTAGCCGTTAGGAAGAAGACCTTCGCCCCATTAACTTTTGACGACTGTTTGACAGAACGTCACCTCAGAAATGACCGCGCGCTCCAAGGTAAAGAACAGCTGGATTACAGACGAAGATAAAATTCATGGATGGCAGTAAAAGTGCTACAGATGAAGGATGGAACAATGAAGCTGGCCTGTGACAAAGGGTGCGGTGTGCCGGACACAGTGGCACCGCGGTCAGGAGGCCTGCTGCTTTAATGCTCCATAAATCTGGACTGGCTGGTCCCATGCCGCCCCCTCTGAGACCCTCTCATGCAGAAAATGAATCAGGCCATTTTTACAGATCGCAAGTGTGGAAGCTCTCACCCTCCCTTGCCGTGCTGCCAGCGAGCCGATAAGAGCTGCTGCACGTGCACGGTACTCCATTTCACCAGGGCTGGAGCTCATAAAAACCTCCATTAAGGACTACCTGTGTTTGTGTGCTGCTCCTCATTCAGCCTGTTTTCTTTTTGTTGTTCTCTCCGGGTTCAGTTTCGTTTAGCCACTTATATCTTTGGCGTCTGAGTGTGAACATTTGGTGCACAATCAGTAAATGAGTGTAAACTCTCAAGCTTTTTTTTCACCGCCTCGCACAAAGTTCAAGGTCGCCTGTTTGTTGCAGGCACGCCAGGTGTTTTCTGCCTGACTTCTTCTTTTGTCTTTTACATGGTGCTACGTAATAGAAAGGGTGTTTTGGCCAAATTATGAACATTTTTCTGTAAATTGTCAGAGGTTGTAGAGTATTTTAGGCCACAGGCAGAAGTCATTTTGACCGTGTTCATGTTAGAGTGTCTGTTACCAAAATGTCTCATGAACCGCTGAAAAAACTTTAATTAAACTTTCAGAAATTATTTATTGGAAGTACATCTACAGCTGATTACTACGGAAGGGTATTGCTGCCATCCATGAAATAATAAATTTTGATATCATGTAGTAAAAACGTAATAAGTATGTAGTAAAAACGTGATATTATGTAGTAAAAACGTGATAAGTATGTAGTAAAAACGTGATATTATGTAGTAAAAAGGTGATATTATGTAGTAAAAACGTGATAAGTATGTAGTAAAAACATGATATTATGTAGTAAAAATGTGATAAGTATGTAGTAAAAACATGATATTATGTAGTAAAAATGTGATATTATGTAGTAAAAAGGTGAAAAGTATGTAGTAAAAATGTGATATTTAGTAAAAACATGATATTATGTAGTAAAAACGTAATAAGTATGTAGTAAAAACGTGATATTATGTAGTAAAAACGTGATAAGTATGTAGTAAAAACGTGATATTATGTAGTAAAAAGGTGATATTATGTAGTAAAAACGTGATTAGTAAAAACGTGATATTATGTAGTAAAAATGTGATAAGTATGTAGTAAAAACATGATATTATGTAGTAAAAACGTGATATTATGTAGTAAAAACGTGAAAAGTATGTAGTAAAAATGTGATATGTAGTAAAAACATGATATTATGTAGTAAAAACGTGATAAGTATATAGTAAAAACATGATATTATGTAGTAAAAACGTGATAAGTATGTAGTAAAAACGTGATATTACATAGTAAAAACGTGATATGTTGTAAAAACATGATATTATGTAGTAAAAACATGATATTATGTAGTAAAAACATGATATTATGTAGTAAAACGTGATAAGTATGTAGTAAAAACGTGATATTATGTAGTAAAAGCGTGATAAGTATGTAATAAAAACGTGATATTATGTAATAAAAACGTGATAAGTAAGTAGTAAAAACGTGATATTATATAGTAAAAACGTGATAAGTATGTAGTAAAAACGTGATATTATGTAGTAAAAAGTTAACGTGATATTATGTAGTAAAAACGTGATAAGTAAGTAGTAAAAATGTGATAGTATGTAGTAAAAACGTGATAAGTATGTAGTAAAAACGTGATATTATGTAGAACGTGATATTATGTAGTAAAAACATGATAAGTGTGTAGTAAAAACGTGATATTATGTAGTAAAAACGTGATATTATGTAGTAAAAACGTGATAAGTAAGCAGTAAAAATGTGATAGTATGTAGTAAAAACGTGATAAGTATGTAGTAAAAACGTGATATTATGTAGAACGTGATATTATGTAGTAAAAACATGATAAGTATGTAGTAAAAATTTGATATTATGTAGTAAAAACGTGATATTATGTAGTAAAAATGTGAAAAGTATGTAGTAAAAACGTGACAAGTATGTAGTAAAAACGTGATATTATGTAGTAAAAATGTGATAAGTATGTAGTAAAAATGTCATATTATGTAGTAAAAATGTGATATTATGTATAGTAAAAGCGTGATAAGTATGTAGTAAAGACGTGATATTATGTGGTAAAAACGTGATAAGTATGAAGTAAAAACGTGATAAGTATAAATGTATAAATGTACTCAACCACATGGTGGCAGTAGTAGGCTTTTTTTCCTGCATGGACAACAAGTCTGTGGTAAAAAAAAAGTAAGAACAAGTTCGCCCTACGCTGTTTTTAGCCTGCATGCTATACGTAACAGCTAATTTGCAGATGTTGATCAAGTTTTACGTCATGCTTGGTCTAAGACAATATCACGTTTTTACTACATACTTATCACGTTTGTACAATATAATTTAAAAAATTATTATTTCATGGATGACAGCAATACCCTTCCGTACATAACCTTTTGGAGTCAACCTGATTTAAAATGGCTGCCACAGCCAACCAACCTTGAGAAACATACATATGGGAATAACTCAGTCAAGTTTACAGCCACTGACCTAAAATTTAGCTTGGTAACAGCTGATATTTGCCTCCAACAGATAAATTCAGAGCAATAACAGATTGTGCAAGAAATTTATTTAAGTTTACTATTAACTATTTGCAGTCAATTTTGTCTGTTTTAAAAAAATCTCACAAACCACTCGATGGATTTTAATGAAACTTTCTACAACTGGTTTATTTTTTAAGTAATATTGATTTAAGATGGTCACTTAAGTTAATCTATCTTTAAAAAGGCATAAATGGCTATAACTTAATTAATAAATGTAAGATAAGATAAAGCTGATGCCATGGCCCTCAGTCGGAAAAGGGTGGATTTCTCTCTTCGGATCGAGGGTGAGCGAGTTTCTGCCTCAAGTGGAGGAGTTCAAGTATCTCGGGGTTTTGTTCATGAGTGAGTGAAGAATGGAGCGTGAGATTAACAGATGGATTAGTGCAGCATTTGAAGTATTGCGGACTCTGTGCCGGTCCGTTGTGGTGATGAGGGAGCTGAGCAGTAAGACAAAGTATGTACATTGAAAGAAGCCAGTTGAGGTGGTTTGGGCATGTCTGACTGGGAGACACGCTGGAGAGACTACGTCTCTAGGTTGGCCTGGGAACACCTTGGAGTCCTCCCAGAAGAGGTGGTTGTGGAAAGAGATGTCTGGACCTCCCTGCTCAAGATGCTGCCCCCACGGCCCGACTTCAGAATAAGTGGAAAATAACGGATGGATGGATGGATGGCTATGACTGTGAATTTTACAGATATTGAGCTAAGAATCGATGTGGTAGTAGCTGAGAGTCATTCCCAGCACATACCGTATTTTCCGGCATATAAGTCACACCCTTTTGCCTAATTTGCATGTCCTGCGACTCTTGGGGCGAAGCAACATATTTATGGATTTTTCCCATATTTTTAGACCAATTTTTTTTCATTCATTCAGACGAAAAAAATGGAGCAGTACCACTTTTGGCCGCTAGGGTCCACCAACCGTTCCCAGCGTGTCCGACAGAAGCCTCCTCTGCTCGGACTCACTCTGTCGCAGCACGGCCTCCTGCTCTCTGGAGGTATGAACTACTGTTACCTCAGTGTTTGTTAGCAAAATAGTTCAAGAACCACAGGACAGATTTTTATGAAACGTACAGAAAGTAATCACTGGATGGATATTTACAACTGATTAGCTTTAGGAGACGTTTGAGCGAAAATACGATTTATTTATAATGTAATCTATTTTCGCAGCGCGCGCATCCGTTTGGAAGACCGTCAAAGCGAAACAATTTAAATCCAGCTGATTTGACCATTATGTTAATTTTTAAAGGAAAACTTCAGCTCAGAAACACTTTTGCTATAATGCCAGCAAACAAATGTATATTTTTAGGTGTTTATCTTGTTAAATTTTAAAGAAATGTAGCGTTCTCACCCGTGCGGGTGTACGTTTTGCACGTAGCAAAACGAATTTTCAAATCCAGCTGATTTTACAAATACGTTCATTTATTAAAGAAAAGTTCAGCTAAGACACATCTTTGCTATAATTTTCAGCAAACAAATAATTGTTTTTACCGTGTTAATCTTAGTCCTTCCGTGCTTGCTCCTGCGGCCCACATTTCCGGGTTGCCCGCAGTGACGCGTAACATACGCGACGCGTCAGAGGTGACGCATAATAGATGCGACGTATACGGCGGTGCGACATATTTATGGATTTTTCCAGTTTATTGGACATAATTGGACTGATGCGACTTATAGGGCGGTGCGACTTATAGGGCGGAAAGTACGGTACTCTGAACATGAGATCTCATTGTATTGCATGAGACAGTTCATCACAACCACAACTCTGTCATTTCTGAACTTAGGATGATCTTATTATAAAATTCTGGCAAACAACAAAAAAAAAAAACATGGCTGGTGATGTGCATACACTTCAAAGGAATGCTATGCCTTTTATTATTTTAACTTTATTTTTCATCCTGAGGACACTGTAAAAAACAACGTGTAAATTGCTATTTCAAACAGACAACCGGCTTTAGACTAATCGTCTCAAACCTCCTTGAAAATTCAATGCGCAAGAGTGGTGGAGAGTTTTGCAGTGCGCATTAAACACACACGTTGAAGGCGTGCGTTTGTAGAAACGAGCATTTGCATGAGTGCACGATCGCATTGAAGCTTTATGGCGTTTCATTTCCCTACACGAGAACAGTTGGAGTGGTAGCATGCTTGTACGGGGAGTACAGTATTTGCATTCTCTCCGAAACACGAAAGCCGAAACTCATCCAACTGAGAGGCTTCTTGTAAAAGAAGAGCGCGTAAAGCAGTGAACAAAGTCTGATTTTTTTTAATCTTTAAGCTTTCCCCAAGAAATGCTCAAAGAGCTTTTGTGTCTTTGCCCTGAAAAGATTGAAAATGTGCACGCCCTCAAACTATAAGCCGAGTAATCAGGTGTGGTCAACTTATTTCAGCTGCAACACTGCCTTTGTTGCTCGTGTTTGTTTTCCCTGGAGGGTCTCGCTGCTATTGCCTGCAGTTATCCTCAGCTGAAGAGTGTTTGCCTACAGAAGCCTTTGTTTGACCACCCTTTCCGTCAGCCAGGTTGCGTTAGCGGTGTGCTGATTGCCTGTTATCGAGCCTCTGATAAGTACCTCCTTTAATGCAGAGGCAATAAAATTCAACGCAGAGGAATGATCTTTTGGACGACCGAACACATGTGCTATGATTCTGCATTGATTCTGTCTGTTTGTTCAGATTAGACTGGGAAAAGGCTTAAACAACAGGCCCAAATGTCAGCACATCCCAGGGGTGGAAAAGAAAGCTTTCAGATGAACAGCTGAATGCATTTTAGAACAGCCGATTGTACAGATACTTAACAAAAACTACAGATTCTTAACAAAAAAAATGATACCTTTGGTTAATAAATGGTTAAAACTGCCGTTGTTTTCCCTTTGTATGGTGGAATTCCAAAGTGTGTGTAATTAGTACAAACCTTTTCTTTTTTTTAAAGAGGTTTACTCTAAGTCGTCACTTTTTCTACAAAGTGGTAATTGTTACTGTGCTGTCGACTGGTGGTTTACCAATAGTTAAGATGTCAGATACATTAGAAAATTAACGCAATGTCAAAAACATGAATCAATAGCTTTGTCACCGTATAACTTGTAAAACTGAATAAAACACTGTGTGTTTGTGTGATTTTTTTTGTTTTGTTGCTATTTCAGAATAGAATTCAAAATCTTACTTCAAACCTACAAAGCCCTCAACAACCTAGCTCCATCTTATATTCAATATACAGTATATATTATACCTTATTGTCCAGGGGCCATTCTAGAATCTGACCTTTAGGGGTGCTGTTATTGTCCTGTATTTTCCTAACAGAGCACTTCACTCTCAGACTGCAATTTGCAGTTCCCATAGTTTCCAAAAGCAGAATGGGAGGAAGATCTTTCAGTTCTCAGGCTCCTCTCTTGTGGAACCAACTTCCAGTTTCTGTCCATGAGACTGACACATTGTCCAGTTTTAAAACTGGGCTCAAGACTTTCCCTTTTGATAAATCCTATAGTTAGTGTTGGCTTGTTATGCTGCTATAGGCTTAGACAATTGGAGGACGAATTGACCTTATTTCTTAAAATGAATTGTTAAAATTGAATAGTTTTCATTTGATATTTTTGTGTTAAAATGTGATTCTCGACCTGCCATTGTGTATCTGTTCCTCCTGTTCCTCTCAAACCCAGCCAGTCAAAGCAGATGGTCGCTTGTCCTGAGCCTGGTTCCGCTAAAGGTTTCTTCCTCGTGAAGAAGTTTTTCCTTTCCACTGTCACCTTGAAGCTTGCTCAAAAGAGTCTGTGATGGAGTTGAACTCAAAGCAGGCTGCTCCTCAGATAAATAATCTTATTCACTCACTTTTATTTAGATGAATGTTTCTGTTCAGTGTCCTGAGATGACACTTTGAGATTTTCATTAATGAAAAGTGCGTTATAAATTAAATTCATTATTATTATTATTATTACTTCTGTTGTGACTTGGAGCTGCATAAACAAACTGAATTGAAATTGAAATTGTTTTTGAATCAAAAACTAGCTCTAAACAACCAAGCCCCACCTTGTATTAGTCCCAACAAAGCACTGCAGGTTTCTTTGTAGTTCCTAAATGGGAGGCAGCGCTTTCACTAATCAGGATCCTTTCTTTTGGAACCAACATACAGTTTTTGTCTGAGGATCTGACCACTTGTCTGCTTTTGACTCGGCTTAAGAATTGTATTTTGATAAATCCTTACATTAGGGTTTGGGTTTCCTTAGTTCGACTCCTGGAGGAGAAACTGACCACATTTCCTCTCTGCTGTTGTCTCTTTCTCTCTCCGTTCTTGTTCATATTCATGATTACCGTAAACACCGGTGTATAATACGCACTTTTATTGCTCATTTGAATGTCCTGCGTATTATACACCGAAGCGTATTATCTACAGATTTTTTCCCATATTTTTAGACCCATTTTTGGCTCTGATTCGCTGTTTTTCATTTTGGCCTAAAAATGGTGCAGTACCAGTTTCGGCCGCTATGGGCGCTAATGCACCCTGTAGTCTGTTTACCTGCAGACTGTACCTGGAGGCGTATCCTGGCGCCATCTAGTGGCCATAAAAAAGACTGTCACGGCAGCGCGTATTATACACCGAAGCGTATTATCTACCGATTTTTCTGATTTATTTCCAAATATTGGCCAAAGCGTATTATACACCGGAGCGTATTATACACCGGTGTTTACGGGTAGTTGTCTTTTTCTTTGTTTTTCTTCCCATAGGAACTACTTCTTTGTCTGTTATCTGGTCGAGGCAGCTGAGAGGCAGGTGGCTGTACTGGAGGTTTCTTCCTCAGTACTGAAAATATTCAGGAAACTGGGATATGATCTTATCATTTAGAATTTAAAACCATCAGAAGTGCTTTTAAAGGAAGAGACTGTTTAATTGTAACGAACCACACTTCAGTGACTTTTGATCCTTCACGTTTCATTGCTTCCACGCTATCTCTTCACACTTTGAAAACGTCAGAAACTGCACGGCTCCGTGATAAACGCCTTCAAATTGCCCTGCTTCGCTATACACAGCATGCGAGGGGGGCCAATTAAATTAACCCATTGATCTCTGGTTGCTCTAGAGCCGAGCTAAATTTTATATTCTCCCCCTTAATGACTGCTCCTCCAGGCAACTGAACGCTTGGAGTCAGTTAACTGTGAAACGGGAGGAGGGTGAAGGAAAACCAACCAGATTTGACAGGTTACATACTGACGTGATGTGAAAACATTAAGTTGATGGGTTCGCCGTAAACAAAAACACAGCACCGAAAGTGTTTTGATGGTCTTTTTACAGAATCCCGGCCTCCACCTCCCCGCGGCCTCTCCTTGGTCACAAGCACACTTTATCTTGTGGGACAATGGCGGTCTTGTGTCCCGCAGTGCTGTCTGGCACTACCAGCTCTGCAGTGGGCAGTGACACATGCGATGGATCGTTCATGTTCTTCGAGCAGAGTGAGTGAGTGGGTGGTGTGTTTTCTCATGTATGTACGGTGCAATAAGCTGTCTGCCTGATGCTTGGCCATATGAGTCCAACACGGATAAACAATGGCAATGTTTCTCCTGTTCGGCCTCGTAAACGTCCAACCTGCAGGTCTGCTGTGATTCAGCAGTCACACTGCTCTTTGGTTTTTACATTTTCTGTATGTTTTTTTTTTTTATATCTAACAAATTTTTTATTAGCTAATCATAAATCAAAATGTTTAGGGATCATTCCACCAAATGGGTGCCATAAGTCTCCAAAATTGATTTTTTTTTTTTTACGTTTTTTTACTGGATCTAG
>JBBPBX010039380.1:6463-29918 GCA_038048925.1 Garcialebias charrua
GCTTAGGGTGTGTCAGTCTGCTGTTGTACCTGCAGGGCACGCTTTGTACACGCACATACGAACATGCTTGCAGGACAAGGAATATAACTCAAACTTCTCCCTGTGTTTACTTCTAAACATGTAAACAAACTGTTCCATTTGTTTACTTCTAAACATGTAAACAAACTGCTCCTTTTGTTTACCTCTAAACATGAAAACAAACTGCTCCAGTTGTTTACTTCTAAACTTGTAAACAAACTGCTCCAGTTGTTTACTTCTAAACATGTAAACAAACTGTTCCATTTGTTTACTTCTAAACATGTAAACAAACTGCTCCTTTTGTTTACCTCTAAACATGAAAACACACTGCTCCAGTTGTTTACTTCTAAACTTGTAAACAAACTGCTCCAGTTGTTTACTTGTAAACATGTATACAAATGGCTCCTTTTGTTTACCTCTAAACATGAAAACACACTGCTCCAGTTGTTTACTTCTAAACTTGTAAACAAACTGCTCCAGTTGTTTACCTCTAAACATGAAAACAAACTCCTCCAGTTGTTTACTTCTAAACTCGTAAACAAACTGCTCCAGTTGTTTACTTCTAAACATGTAAACAAACTGCTCCTTTTGTTTACCTCTAAACATGAAAACACACTGCTCCAGTTGTTTACTTCTAAACTTGTAAACAAACTGCTCCAGTTGTTTACTTGTAAACATGTATACAAACGGCTCCTTTTGTTTACCTCTAAACATGAAAACACACTGCTCCAGTTGTTTACTTCTAAACATGTAAACAAACTGTTCCATTTGTTTACTTCTAAACATGTAACCAAACTGCTCCTTTTGTTTACCTCTAAACATGAAAACAAACTCCTCCAGTTGTTTACTTCTAAACTTGTAAACAAACTGCTCCAGTTGTTCACTTCTAAACATGTAAACAAACTGCTCCTTTTGTTTACCTCTAAACATGAAAACACACTGCTCCAGTTGTTTACTTCTAAACTTGTAAACAAACTGCTCCAGTTGTTTACTTGTAAACATGTATACAAATGGCTCCTTTTGTTTACCTCTAAACATGAAAACACACTGCTCCAGTTGTTTACTTCTAAACTTGTAAACAAACTGCTCCAGTTGTTTACCTCTAAACATGAAAACAAACTCCTCCAGTTGTTTACTTCTAAACTCGTAAACAAACTGCTCCAGTTGTTTACTTCTAAACATGTAAACAAACTGCTCCTTTTGTTTACCTCTAAACATGAAAACACACTGCTCCAGTTGTTTACTTCTAAACTTGTAAACAAACTGCTCCAGTTGTTTACTTGTAAACATGTATACAAACGGCTCCTTTTGTTTACCTCTAAACATGAAAACACACTGCTCCAGTTGTTTACTTCTAAACTTGTAAACAAACTGCTCCAGATGTTTACTTCTAAACATGAAAACAAACTGCTCCAGTTGTTCACTTCTAAACATGAAAACAAACTGCTCCAGTTGTTTACTTCTAAACTTGTAAACAAACTGCTCCAGTTGTTTACTTCTAAACATGTAAACAAACGGCTCCAGTTGTTTACTTCTAAACATGTAAACAAACTGCTCCTGTTGTTTACTTCTAAACTTGTAAACAAACTGCTCCAGTTGTTCACTTCTAAACATGTAAACAAACTGCTCCTTTTGTTTACCTCTAAACATGAAAACACACTGCTCCAGTTGTTTACTTCTAAACTTGTAAACAAACTGCTCCAGTTGTTTACTTTTAAACATGTAAACAAACTGTTCCATTTGTTTACTTCTAAACATGAAAACAAACTGCTCCAGTTGTTTACTTCTGAACTTGTAAACAAACTGCTCCAGTTGTTAACTTCTAAACATGTAAACAAACTGCTCCTTTTGTTTACCTCTAAACATGAAAACACACTGCTCCAGTTGTTTACTTCTAAACTTGTAAACAAACTGCTCCAGTTGTTTACTTTTAAACATGTAAACAAACTGCTCCTTTTGTTTACCTCTAAACATGAAAACACACTGCTTGTTTACTTCTAAACTCGTAAACAAACTGCTCCAGTTGTTTACTTCTAAACATGAAAACACACTGCTCCAGTTGTTTACTTCTAAACTTGTAAACAAACCGCTCCAGTTGTTTACTTCTAAACATATAAACAAACAGCTCCAGTTGTTTACTTCTAAACTTGTAAACAAACTGCTCCAGTTGTTTACTTCTAAACATATAAACAAACAGCTGCATTTGTTTACTTCTAAACATGAAAAAACACTGCTCCAGTTGTTTACTTCTAAACTTGTAAACAAACTGCTCCAGTTGTTTACTTCTAAACATGTAAACAAACTGTTCCATTTGTTTACTTCTAAACATGAAAACAAACTGCTCCAGTTGTTTACTTCTAAACTTGTAAACAAACTGCTCATTTTGTTTACCTCTAAACATGAAAACACACTGCTCCAGTTGTTTACTTCTAAACTTGTAAACAAACGGCTCCAGTTGTTTACTTCTAAACATGAAAACAAACTGTTCCATTTTTTTTACTTCTAAACATGTAAACAAACTGCTGCATTTGTTTACCTCTAAACATGAAAACACACTTCTCCAGTTGTTTACTTGTAAACATGAAAACAAACTGCTCCTGTTGTTTACTTCTAAACTTGTAAACAAACTGCTCCAGTTGTTCACTTCTAAACATGTAAACAAACGGCTCCTGTTGTTTACTTCTAAATTTGTAAACAAACTGCTCCAGTTGTTCACTTCTAAACATGAAAACACACTGCTCAATTTGTTTACTTCTAAACTTGTAAACAAACTGCTCCTGTTGTTTACTTCTAAACTTGTAAACAAACTGCTCCTGTTGTTTACTTCTAAACTTGTAAACAAACTGCTCCAGTTGTTCACTTCTAAACATGTAAACAAACTGCTCCTATTGTTTACCTCTAAACATGAAAACACACTGCTACAGTTGTTTAATTCTAAACTTGTAAACAAACTGCTCCAGTTGTTTACTTCTAAACATGAAAACAAACTGCTCCAGTTGTTTACTTCTAAACTTGTAAACAAACTGTTCAATTTGTTTACTTCTAAACATGTAAACAAACTGCTCCTTTTGTTTACCTCTAAACATGAAAACACACTGCTACAGTTGTTTAATTCTAAACTTGTAAACAAACTGCTCCAGTTGTTTACTTCTAAACATGAAAACACACTGCTCCAGTTGTTTACTTCTAAACATGAAAACACACTGCTCCAGTTGTTTACCTCTAAACATGAAAACAAACTCCTCCAGTTGTTTACTTCTAAACTTGTAAACAAACTGCTCCAGTTGTTCACTTCTAAACATGTAAACAAACTGCTCCTTTTGTTTACCTCTAAACATGAAAACACACTGCTCCAGTTGTTTACTTCTAAACTTGTAAACAAACTGCTCCAGTTGTTTACTTGTAAACATGTATACAAATGGCTCCTTTTGTTTACCTCTAAACATGAAAACACACTGCTCCAGTTGTTTACTTCTAAACTTGTAAACAAACTGCTCCAGTTGTTTACCTCTAAACATGAAAACAAACTCCTCCAGTTGTTTACTTCTAAACTTGTAAACAAACTGCTCCAGTTGTTTACTTCTAAACATGTAAACAAACTGCTCCTTTTGTTTACCTCTAAACATGAAAACACACTGCTCCAGTTGTTTACTTCTAAACTTGTAAACAAACTGCTCCAGTTGTTTACTTGTAAACATGTATACAAACGGCTCCTTTTGTTTACCTCTAAACATGAAAACACACTGCTCCAGTTGTTTACTTCTAAACTTGTAAACAAACTGCTCCAGATGTTTACTTCTAAACATGAAAACAAACTGCTCCAGTTGTTCACTTCTAAACATGAAAACAAACTGCTCCAGTTGTTTACTTCTAAACTTGTAAACAAACTGCTCCAGTTGTTTACTTCTAAACATGTAAACAAACTGCTCCTGTTGTTTACTTCTAAACTTGTAAACAAACTGCTCCAGTTGTTCACTTCTAAACATGTAAACAAACTGCTCCTTTTGTTTACCTCTAAACATGAAAACACACTGCTCCAGTTGTTTACTTCTAAACTTGTAAACAAACTGCTCCAGTTGTTTACTTTTAAACATGTAAACAAACTGTTCCATTTGTTTACTTCTAAACATGAAAACAAACTGCTCCAGTTGTTTACTTCTGAACTTGTAAACAAACTAATCCTTTTGTTTACCTCTAAACATGAAAACACACTGCTTGTTTACTTCTAAACTCGTAAACAAACTGCTCCAGTTGTTTACTTCTAAACATGAAAACACACTGCTCCAGTTGTTTACTTCTAAACTTGTAAACAAACCGCTCCAGTTGTTTACTTCTAAACATATAAACAAACAGCTCCAGTTGTTTACTTCTAAACTTGTAAACAAACTGCTCCAGTTGTTTACTTCTAAACATATAAACAAACAGCTGCATTTGTTTACTTCTAAACATGAAAAAACACTGCTCCAGTTGTTTACTTCTAAACTTGTAAACAAACTGCTCCAGTTGTTTACTTCTAAACATGTAAACAAACTGTTCCATTTGTTTACTTCTAAACACGAAAACAAACTGCTCCAGTTGTTTACTTCTAAACTTGTAAACAAACTGCTCATTTTGTTTACCTCTAAACATGAAAACACACTGCTCCAGTTGTTTACTTCTAAACTTGTAAACAAACGGCTCCAGTTGTTTACTTCTAAACATGAAAACAAACTGTTCCATTTTTTTTACTTCTAAACATGTAAACAAACTGCTGCATTTGTTTACCTCTAAACATGAAAACACACTTCTCCAGTTGTTTACTTGTAAACATGAAAACAAACAGCTGCATTTGTTTACTTCTAAACATGAAAACACACTACTCCAGTTGTTTACTTCTAAACTTGTAAACAAACTGCTCCAGTTGTTTACCTCTAAACATGAAAAAAAAAACTGCTCCAGTTTTTTTTACTTCTAAACTTGTAAACAAACTGCTCCTTTTGTTTACCTCTAAACATGAAAACACACTGCTCCAGTTGTTTACTTCTAAACTTGTAAACAAACGGCTCCAGTTGTTTACTTGTAAACATGAAAACAAACTGCTCCAGTTGTTTACTTCTAAACTTGTAAACAAACTGTTCAATTTGTTTACTTCTAAACATGTAAACAAATTGCTCCTTTTGTTTACCTCTAAACATGAAAACACACTGCTACAGTTGTTTAATTCTAAACTTGTAAACAAACTGCTCCAGTTGTTTACTTCTAAACATGAAAACACACTGCTCCAGTTGTTTACTTCTAAACATGAAAACACACTGCTCCAGTTGTTTACCTCTAAACATGAAAACAAACTCCTCCAGTTGTTTACTTCTAAACTTGTAAACAAACTGCTCCAGTTGTTCACTTCTAAACATGTAAACAAACTGCTCCTTTTGTTTACCTCTAAACATGAAAACACACTGCTCCAGTTGTTTACTTCTAAACTTGTAAACAAACTGCTCCAGTTGTTTACTTGTAAACATGTATACAAATGGCTCCTTTTGTTTACCTCTAAACATGAAAACACACTGCTCCAGTTGTTTACTTCTAAACTTGTAAACAAACTGCTCCAGTTGTTTACCTCTAAACATGAAAACAAACTCCTCCAGTTGTTTACTTCTAAACTTGTAAACAAACTGCTCCAGTTGTTTACTTCTAAACATGTAAACAAACTGCTCCTTTTGTTTACCTCTAAACATGAAAACACACTGCTCCAGTTGTTTACTTCTAAACTTGTAAACAAACTGCTCCAGTTGTTTACTTGTAAACATGTATACAAACGGCTCCTTTTGTTTACCTCTAAACATGAAAACACACTGCTCCAGTTGTTTACTTCTAAACTTGTAAACAAACTGCTCCAGATGTTTACTTCTAAACATGAAAACAAACTGCTCCAGTTGTTCACTTCTAAACATGAAAACAAACTGCTCCAGTTGTTTACTTCTAAACTTGTAAACAAACTGCTCCAGTTGTTTACTTCTAAACATGTAAACAAACTGCTCCTGTTGTTTACTTCTAAACTTGTAAACAAACTGCTCCAGTTGTTCACTTCTAAACATGTAAACAAACTGCTCCTTTTGTTTACCTCTAAACATGAAAACACACTGCTCCAGTTGTTTACTTCTAAACTTGTAAACAAACTGCTCCAGTTGTTTACTTTTAAACATGTAAACAAACTGTTCCATTTGTTTACTTCTAAACATGAAAACAAACTGCTCCAGTTGTTTACTTCTGAACTTGTAAACAAACTAATCCTTTTGTTTACCTCTAAACATGAAAACACACTGCTTGTTTACTTCTAAACTCGTAAACAAACTGCTCCAGTTGTTTACTTCTAAACATGAAAACACACTGCTCCAGTTGTTTACTTCTAAACTTGTAAACAAACCGCTCCAGTTGTTTACTTCTAAACATATAAACAAACAGCTCCAGTTGTTTACTTCTAAACTTGTAAACAAACTGCTCCAGTTGTTTACTTCTAAACATATAAACAAACAGCTGCATTTGTTTACTTCTAAACATGAAAAAACACTGCTCCAGTTGTTTACTTCTAAACTTGTAAACAAACTGCTCCAGTTGTTTACTTCTAAACATGTAAACAAACTGTTCCATTTGTTTACTTCTAAACACGAAAACAAACTGCTCCAGTTGTTTACTTCTAAACTTGTAAACAAACTGCTCATTTTGTTTACCTCTAAACATGAAAACACACTGCTCCAGTTGTTTACTTCTAAACTTGTAAACAAACGGCTCCAGTTGTTTACTTCTAAACATGAAAACAAACTGTTCCATTTTTTTTACTTCTAAACATGTAAACAAACTGCTGCATTTGTTTACCTCTAAACATGAAAACACACTTCTCCAGTTGTTTACTTGTAAACATGAAAACAAACAGCTGCATTTGTTTACTTCTAAACATGAAAACACACTACTCCAGTTGTTTACTTCTAAACTTGTAAACAAACTGCTCCAGTTGTTTACCTCTAAACATGAAAAAAAAAACTGCTCCAGTTTTTTTTACTTCTAAACTTGTAAACAAACTGCTCCTTTTGTTTACCTCTAAACATGAAAACACACTGCTCCAGTTGTTTACTTCTAAACTTGTAAACAAACGGCTCCAGTTGTTTACTTGTAAACATGAAAACAAACTGTTCCATTTTTTTACTTCTCAACATGTAAACAAACAGCTGCATTTGTTTACCTCTAGACATGAAAACACACTTCTCCAGTTGTTTACTTGTAAACATGAAAACAAACAGCTGCATTTGTTTACTTCTAAACATGAAAACACACTACTCCAGTTGTTTACTTCTAAACTTGTAAACAAACTGCTCCAGTTGTTTACCTCTAAACATGAAAACAAACTGCTCCAGTTTTTTACTTATAAACTAACTGCTCCAGATGTTTACTTCTTAACATGTAAACAAACTGCTCCTTTTGTTTACCTCTAAACATGAAAACACACTGCTCCAGTTGTTTACTTCTAAACTTGTAAACAAACTGCTCCAGTTGTTTACTTCTAAACACGTAAACAAACAGCTCCAGTTGTTTACTTCTAAACATGTAAACAAACTCCTCCTGTTGTTTACTTCTAAACTTGTAAACAAACTGCTCCAGTTGTTCACTTCTAAACATGAAACCAAACTGCTCCAGTTGTTTACTTATAAACTTGTAAACAAACTGCTCCTTTTGTTTACGTCCAAACATGAAAACACACTGCTCCAGTTGTTTACTTCTAAACTTGTAAACAAACTGCTCCAGTTGTTTACTTCTAAACACGTAAACAAACAGCTCCAGTTGTTTACTTCTAAACATGTAAACAAACTGCTCCTGTTGTTTACTTCTAAACTTGTAAACAAACTGCTCCAGTTGTTCACTTCTAAACATGTAAACAAACTGCTCCAGTTGTTTACTTCTAAACTTGTAAACAAACTGCTCCAGTTGTTCACTTCTAAACATGAAAACAAACGGCTCCAGTTGTTTACTTATAAACTTGTAAACAAACTGCTCCTTTTGTTTACCTCTAAACATGAAAACACACTGCTCCAGTTGTTTACTTATAAACTTGTAAACAAACTGCTCCAGTTGTTTACTTCCAAACATGAAAACAAACTGTTCCATTTGTTTACTTCTAAACATGTAAACAAACAGCTGCATTTGTTTACTTCTAAACATTAAAACACACTGCTCCAGTTGTTTACTTGTAAACATGAAAACAAACAGCTGCATTTGTTTACTTCTAAAGTTTAGTTTATTTGAAGTATTTTGTTAAATGCTCTATTTGTTTTATTTGTTTTAAATGAGACTTTGATCACTTCCTGTCTGACGCTTTTTTCAGAAACATTTTTATTTTTTCTCGCTTCACTTGATTATCTCAGATTTTCTTTTCTTTTTTTTTTTTTCATTCAACCTTTATTTATACAGGCTAGCCTCGTTGAGTCACGGGGACTCATTTACAAGAGGGACCTGTCTCACTCACACCAGACAACCATCCACTCTCTCACTCACACCTAGGGTCAATTTAGAGTCACCAATCAGCCTAACAGCCTTTTGTCTTTGTTTATTTTTGTTGTCATGTTGTTTTACAAACAGCTTAATTTGTTGCCGTGCTGTTTGTTTCTGGTTTTGATTGTTTGTTTCTCGGGTTCTTGTTCTCTAGCTCAGTTCTTTTTGTCCACAGAACTTCTTTCGTGCCACTTCCTGGTCATGTGTTTTCTCACTTCATGCACGTTTTTGTTGTTTTTCATCACCTCGAGTCACAAACGTTTGTTTGTTCATTTTCTTTGACTGTTGTCGTGGTTTCTGTGTGTTGTTGTGTGTGTTTGTGTCTCCAGGCAGCTCCTGCTCCTCTTCAGCTGAACAGACCTTTTTGTTTCATGGTGTTTTATTGTCCAGGACAAACGTTGGTCTTGGTCTGGATCAGAACCTCTTGGTCTGGATCAGAACCTCTTGGTCTGGATCAGAACCTCTTGGTCTGGATCAGAACCTCTTGGTCTGGATCAGAACCTCTTGGTCTGGATCAGAACCTCTTGGTCTGGATCAGAACCTCTCTGAGGGAGATGTTTGATCAGTGAGGACATGATGGAGACAGATCCAGGACAACACCCGTCTGTCCCTCTGAGTGTGTGTGAATCATTGTGAGTGTGTGAGGGTGCAGCGTGCACAGACCTGCAGCGTGCACAGACCTGCAGCGCGATCGGGGTGGGGGTTTAAAACCTTGACGCCTTGGAAGGAGCAGCAGGAGTTGTCTGCAGCTGATGTGGAGCTTCAGCCAACATGACGAGGATCAGCTGGATTTGTCTCTGCGGGCTCCTGGCTGCCGTCTCTGTCCACACCACCTCCACCTTGGACTGTAAGTGTCTCGGCCTCCTTCAGGCCTCCTGCTCTTCTTCTTCTGCACACCCAGGTCTTCCTCACAGAACCAGAACCTGAGCTCATGTGAAACACCAGGAAACGGTGCAGAAGCTGAATCTTGTCAAACATCTCACGCACTTTGAGGAATCCTGAAAGAAAATGGAAACTGTTTGTACTGACTTTAGCCTCCAACAGATGGAAGAACTTTTGTTTTGTGACTTTAGTCGTTGGTAAATGAACCTTTGAACCACAGAGGTTCATGCACACACCAGGTCTGAAGCATCTCAAACCAAAATAGAAGTCAGAAGGTTCAGCGTCTGTTTCTCCTGAGAGGAGGTTCCCTCTGCTCTGAGAGAAGATGACCCGAGGTCCAGGTGACTCTGGGTCTGAAGCCTGAGGACCGGTTCTTCAAGAGGACCAGCACAGAAGATCAACATCATCAGGTCAGGACTCTGTGGTCTACACTCATCTCCAGGTCAGAGGTCACTCTTTCAGGGATGAAGATGTTCACATCCTTGATAGAGAGGAACAATGGCTTGAGAGAGGAGTAAAGGAGGCCATCTTTGTGAAAAGAAACCATCCATCATTAAACAGAGGTGGAGGCCTCCGTGTTCAACTGTCCCCCTCTTACACCATCCTCATTCTTCTTGATCTAAGTTCTGCCTTCGACACCATCTGTCATTCTATCCTCCTCAACAGACTAACCTCCATTGGCATCTCAGGTACCCCGTTAGACTGGTTCAACTCCTATCTCTCTGACCGCACTCAATTCATTCAGCTTAAATCCTTCCGTTCCCAGTCTTCCCCTGTCTCCACGGGTGTCCCCCAAGGCTCTGTCCTCGGACCCCTCCTCTTCATCATTTACCTCCTTCCTCTAGGTCACATCTTCCGCAAATACGGCGTCCATTTCCACTGTTATGCTGATGACACACAGCTCTACTTGTCATCAAAACCAAACTCCACCCACCCACCCTCCATCCTCACCGACTGTCTCAATGAGCTAAATCACTGGTTTTCTAACAATTTCCTTCAACTAAACAGCAACAAAACAGAAATCATTCTTGTTGGTACCAAAAACTCTATTTCAAAATCAGAACATCTTCTCGTCCCCCTTAACAACTCTCTGCTATCCCCCTCCCCTCAGGTCAAGAGTCTCGGTGTCATCCTCGACACCACTCTCTCCTTCACTTCACACATCAACAATATTACTCGGTCTGCCTATTTCCACCTCCGTAATATTAACCGTCTCCGTCCTTCTCTCACACCCCGCTCCACAGCCATCCTGGTGCACAGTCTTGTGACTTCCCGTATCGATTACTGCAACTCCCTTCTCTACGGCCTCCCCAACAAATCTCTCCACAAGTTACAGATGGTCCAGAACTCAGCTGCCCGTGTCATCACTCAAACCTCCTACTATAACCACATCACTCCTGTCCTGCAGCAGCTCCACTGGCTCCCGGTTAAATCACGCATCATCTTCAAAATTCTACTCCTCACGTTCAAATCTATCCACAACCTTGCCCCTCCTTATCTATCTGACCTCCTACAAATCTCCATCCCATCACGCTCTCTCAGATCCTCCTCTTCGCTACATCTCCATGTACCCTCTGCCCGCCTCTCCACCATGGGGAGCAGGGCCTTCACCTGCTCTGCCCCTCACCTCTGGAACGCCCTACCGCCAGACCTTCGAAACACCACCTCCCTTTCTCTGTTCAAGACTGCTCTGAAAACACATCTCTTTAGACTAGCTTATCATTAACTTTACTAAATGTATTTTTATTATTTTGCATTTTATAATCTTTATGTATTTTATATTTCAATTTGTCGCTGATAATGTTTGATCTGTATTACACTGTATTGGTTTGTTAAGTGTCCTTGGGTGTCCTGAAAGGCGCTTTTAAATAAAATGATGATGATTATTATTATTACAATGCTGTTATTGCTAGTATCACTCAGCCCTCTGTGAATAGCAAACAACCATCAGGGTGCTAACGATCCATCGTTAGGCTGATGGTCCTCCTTGATCATGTGAGCAGCTGGTTTCAGCTGTCATCAGCCAACTGGTTGATCCACTATGAGAAGGTGCTATTTATAAGACTGAGCTGAATACAGCACCTCAGGCTGAGGAAGTCGTTCAGAGGAAAGACGAAACGTTTCTACAATTTTTTTGTTTTGCTTTGTTTTGTTTTGTTTTTTGAATGTCCAGAGGACCAGACTTAACTTTTTTAGATTTTCTACCTGGATTATTGAGCAGCGTCAGGATAAAGAGCTTTGAGTTTCAGAATCAGTTTTATTATTACTGCACCGAAGCGCAACAAAATTACATTTCAGTACAGCCGGTCTGAGAGAAACACAAACAAACAGACTTGGTGAGACGGAGGTGACTGAGGCCGCCAGCAGCCTTTTTTCAATTAAGGAAAAAGAAAGAGGGGGACTGGAGGTGTAAACAAAATCAACTCTCACATGCTGTGTAGACGAACGTGACACAGTGTGAAAGTTGCAAAAGACTGACGTCAGCACATGAAACAGCAACATACTGATGACATCACATTTCTGCATGAGGTCGCAGACGAGGGCAGTGAGTTGTCCATGGATGCTGTCAGAAAGTTCCATAGTCCTGATAAGATGGCACAGTGTCTATCAGCTGGCTCAACTCTGACACAGATCCACAGTTGTCCTTGAGAGGGGAGCGATAAGGGAGGGGGGAGCAGAGCTTCTCGTTCACATAAACAACCAGGACAAGTTGAGGTAGTTGATCATTTCAAGGCCGAGTGGGGAAGCCAAATTCAGACGACAGTTATTTTGGGTCAGGCAGCCTCTGCTTGAATTTCCATGTCTGCCTTCACAGTTCTGCTGATACGTCTTACTGCTGGTTCCAAACAGCCAAATGTTGTGATCATACCACCGGGCCGAGCTTGTAGCTCTCTCCAAGGTCGATTCCTTCCTGCCAGTGAGTCCCAGGAGTCGCAAGTGGCCTGTGATTCTCAG
This sequence comes from Garcialebias charrua, assembly GCA_038048925.1. Taxonomy (NCBI): domain Eukaryota; kingdom Metazoa; phylum Chordata; class Actinopteri; order Cyprinodontiformes; family Rivulidae; genus Garcialebias; species Garcialebias charrua. The sequence goes on from JBBPBX010039380.1 coordinate 18,839, forward strand.
AACTCTTGTCCAGCTCATGGCTCAGCTCATGCAGCGTCTGAGTCTGAGAGCTTACCGCTCGGGACATTCCTTCATACAAGGCTGGCCGCTTTACCAAGGCCACAACCGCTGTCTTCTGAATTTGTCAATATGCCAGAAACCTGCCAACACCAAAAAGCCGAAATCCTGTTATCATAAATCCAATTATGTCTGCGTCTTCTACATCCTCCACGGAGAATACAGACAGACACACCATCTTCCATGTCCCCAGGAATCCATGGTGTATCCAACTGCGAGGGTCCCTTCAGGGCAAGAGGGCTCTCCTTCACCCTGTCTTCTCATCAAGAAAATTATATCGTGTTGAGAGTCCAGCTGAGCAGATCCATAATTTACAATTTGGAGTACGAAGTACTGTATATGTAGTGAGAGGCTCTGATAGGAGTCACGGGACACAGAGCAAAGCAGGAGGGAGGCAGGAGCAGGAGGAATAAGCGTCCGTCCTCGTCGAGAGTCAGCAGGAAAATGTCTTGATTAGATTGAAAGGAGCTGTATCAGTCCATTTACCTGAAAATGTCTGAAACAGAAAGTTGGACCTTGTTTGTCTCAGGAATATGTAGAAAACAACCACAAAACTAAAATACAGAACTAAACAGCAGCTAAAAACTGAAGCGGCAAAGCTAAGATTAGCATAACAAGAGCTAAAACTAAATCCAGTCAAAGCAGAAAAGAGTGCAAAGTTCTTTAAGGATCTGAAAAGATCTCAGTTCATTTTAGTGAGAATAAAATATAAAGTTGAACAATTTAGAAAAAGTAAAGGTTCCCAAACTAAAATGTCCTGAACAAGCCCAACTTTTCATAAAGAGGTAAAGTAGCCGAAGGTCTGCTGAAGTTAGCCGTACATGAAAATAACGTGAGTTCACGTTTTGGTTTTCAATTATGTTTCTGTGCATTTGTGTCCTCATATGACCCCCCTCCCTCCACCACCCCACCAGAAACAACTTTAATGAATCTGAGTGCTGCGGTAAAACATGAAGATTTCTTCAGGATGTGTCGACACACGATCTGTTGGAATGAGTTTCATAAATAAAACATTCATTTCATTTTCTCTTTTCAATATCTTTATTTCCAAAACAAAGAAAACTCAGATAATTATTCAAGGTTTTAATACAATCCAGACTGGTTTCTGTCAGACACTAAGAAATAATGAAAAATACACGACTTCAGAACAAAATACTTTTTATTTAACTATTTCCTTTTTATTCTTTTGTCGCTGACAAATATCAAGATGAAAACAACAAAGAATGAATATTGTTAATTAAAAACAGACTTAATTTATCAAAAAGACTGTCTAATTACACCAACGAGCTTCTTTTATTTTAAATACATCAGCAACTTTTCCAAAGTTTGAGTAGTTTTTAATATTTTTTATCAAATGAAACCCAAATGTTTGTCATCAGGTGTTGAAATAAATACCTCTAGATTTAACATTAATAATAAATTATTAAAGATACTCATCTAAAACAGTTTAAAGTTTTTAAATGTGAAGGAAGTTATTTCAGAAGAAAACTTTATTAGTTTTATACTGCTAACTCCTCAACTTTCTTTTTACTAAAAATAAAAGTTTTTATTTTTAGTTTCTGTAATAAAACCTTTATTTTTAGTTTCTGTAATAAAACCTTTATTTTTAGTTTCTGTAATAAAACCTTTATTTTTAGTTTCTGTAATAAAACTTTTATTTTTAGTTTCTGTAATAAAACCTTTATTTTTAGTTTCTGTAATAAAACTTTTATTTTTAGTTTCTCTAATAAACCTTTATTTTTAGTTTCTGTAATAAAACCTTTATTTTTAGTTTCTGTAATAAAACCTTTATTTTTAGTTTCTGTAATAAAACCTTTATTTTTAGTTTCTGTAATAAAACCTTTATTTTTAGTTTCTGTAATAAAACCTTTATTTTTAGTTTCTGTAATAAAACTTTTATTTTTAGTTTCTGTAATAAAACCTTTATTTTTAGTTTCTGTAATAAAACCTTTATTTTTAGTTTCTGTAATAAAACCTTTATTTTTAGTTTCTGTAATAAAACTTTTATTTTTAGTTTCTGTAATAAAACTTTATTTTTAGTTTCTGTAATAAAACCGTTATTTTTAGTTTCTGTAATAAAATCTTTATTTTTAGTTTCTGTAATAAAACTTTGATTTTTAGTTTATTTCACAGTTTTATTAGTAGTTTTCAGTAGTTTTGTTCAAACGGACATGAAAACAGATTCCTCTCTCGGTGTGTCGAGCTCAACAAACTTCAGATGTTTCGTTACTTTATTTTTAAAGCAACAACCTGATGTCCATCTTCACTTTGAGAAATACTTTGTACTTTGTAACTGAATAAACAAAGAGCTCATTAGGGTTCATTAAATGACTGACTAAAATGTGCCAGATGTTAGTGTGTTGACCAGATGTTGGTCACATGAATCAAAGGTTGTGAACCTCTGGAATGTGCAGGAACGTTCCTTCCAGGGTGTGGTTCTGCCCTCCGGCTGCAGAAAAGAACAGCTTCTTTGAATCATGAAATGTTTTCTTCCTGAGACGAGCGTGTCGGAAACTGTTTGTAAAAACACCTGAGCTCATCGCTGCCGCCAGCGCCCAGGTGAGCCTCGACCTGACCAATCAGGGAGCCTCAGACAGAAACTGACCTCAGATCAGTTGAATCAAAGGTAAAAAGTCTGTTTCTTTATTTGTAAAAACTGGCTGCAGAATTAGGAACAGGGTTATTGTCTAAACTTCTCAAACATCAAATGATAAGTCAGGTTCAGCTGACCTAAACCTCCTAAAGCCCAAAGAAGACAAGCAGAACATCAAGCTTGTTTCTATGAACGTGTCTTCCCTCTGATCCTCCTTCATCCCCTGGTTCTGATCGAACCTCTGATCCTGATCCACCAGCTGAGGCGTGTCATCAGACCAGGCTCAGCTCCGACGTCTTTATGACGATTTGTCTGCAGGACTTTGAGTTGGGGAGTTCACTTCTAATGGTAAATGGACTGTACTCCTTTTTATCTGATCCAGACACTCAAAGCTCTTTACAACAATCTGTGCCTCGTTTACCCATTCAGACAGCATCTACTAGATCTCTACAAAGAATCAGAGCTTTGAAATATCCTTCATACATCGATGAGACACATCAGATGAGACACATCAGAGGCAATGACGGGTTCAGTGTCTTGCCCAGGAACACTTCAACATGTGACTGCTGGTGGAGTCGAACCCCCAACTCTCCCATTGGAGAACGACTCCTCTAACCACTCAGCCACAGCCTTTACACACTGCAGAAGTCCTGAACCAGGTCAGCCTCTGTAAACATCTGGAACAGCTGGTCCAGGTGGAGCTCAAAGAGGGAAGGTGTCGATAAGACCACGTGACTGGAGACCTGTCCAGGTGTTTCCCCCGCCCCTCTAGCACAATGACAGCTGGACATGGGCACCAGTGACCCCTCTGACTTGAAAATGAAGAAGCGGGTAAAGCTAATGGATGGATGGAAGTCTGTAGAACTAAACTGTTGGATTCAGACAGTCTTTTAGTAGTAAAAGGTGACATTTACCTGCTCAGATGGATTTAAAATAGAAACAAGCAGCACATCCCAAGAGCCATCTTCAGTAAACCACCGTCAGCAGCACCAAGGGCACCACCTTCAGCTGCTGTCTGTGACCAGTCTACACAAATGGATCTTCCCCATCCAGAGGAGCCAGCTGAGGGGGTTCACACATCTGGAAAGGATGTCCTCTGGGTGCCTCCCTATAGGGAGGTGTTCTGGACACGTCCAACATGGAGGTGACCAGAGAAGACCCTGGACATGCTGGTGAGACTGTCCCTCAGTGGGTCTGGGAACACTTTGAGGTCCTTCTAGAAGAGCTGTAAAGACATGGCTGGACCTCCCTGATCAAGAGGCTGCCCCTGAGACCTGAGTCTAGAACCAGATGATAGATGGAGGGATGGATGGACAGATTGATAGACATACAGACGGATGGATGGATGGATGGATGGACAAGTGGATGATGGATGGATGAACAGATGGATGGATAGATGGATTGATGAATCTCGCTCAAGGCAGACAGCTTCTCCTCTCCCTCACCTGTTCTCCTCTTCCTCCTGCTTTTTGCTTTCTGTGTGCGTCTCAGAGCTCCTGGTACACATCTTCCAAATGAAAAATATTATTATGAATCTGATGATCTGGACTTTCAACGCAATCAACAAAATCTTTTCAACAAAACCACAGGGTCCTGGAGAGCCCTCATGTCCTGCTGAGACTCACGCTGCAGGATACGTCATAGATCCGTGGGGCGTTTGGGAGCTGATGGGTCTTTCAGTTTTCTCTCATGAGGACGCAGAAGATTTTTATATACAGTATTTGGATTCATGATAGCAGGGTTTGGCATCGACGGGTCCCTTTATTATTGACTTTTAAAGAAGACATCAGCAGCAGTTTTGGCCATGACAAAACTGCCAAGTCTGTGTGAAGGTTTGGTTCATGCTTTGAGTACTCAAAATCAGCTTATTTATGAGCTAAACCGTAAGATGGAAGCGATTTGTGAGAATTCCAGGCCACCTGCAGCTTCTACGACTCGCCAGCATGTTGGAGTCAACCTTGAAGAAGGCTCAGCATGGACCAGTGGAATTCCCATAAATCTGGCCATTTTGGATGTGGAAAGTACCAGCAGGACTCAAGGCTGACAAGAAAAAACAGTCTGCCTGAAGAAAATCAATAATTGTGGCTTATCTGAATCTGACTCCCCCTTTTGGCCTCGGATGTGGGCTGACTATCAAATTTCTCCTGGGACATGGGTAAACTAAGGAAAAAGCTTAGTCTATCGATGGACATATACGTAGATGGATGGATGATGGATGGAAAGACAGATGGATGGACAGATGGATGATGGATGGATAGATGGATGATGGATGATAGACAAATGGATGGATGATGGACAGATAGATAGATGGATGGATGTACGTATACATGGATGGATGGATGGTCATATAAATGGATGGATGGATTATGATGATCAATGGATGGATTGATGGACACATGGATAGATGGATGGATGGATGGATAAATGGATGGATGGATGGACAGAAGTATAAATGGATGGATGGATGATGGATGTATGGCTGTATGGATAGATATACAGATGGATGATAGATGGATGCATGGATGGATTGATGAACAGATGATAGATGGATGGATGGACAGATGGATGGATAGATGGATGGATGTACCAATGGATGGATGCATGGATGAATGAATGAATGAATGGATGGATGGACAGATGGATGGACAGATGGATAGATGATGGATGGATAAATGGACAGATGATAGATGATGGACAGACAGATGTATGTTTGATGGATGGATGGATGATGGATGGATGGATGTATAAAGCAGACATGTTGTGTTGTCCTGCAGCCAGCTGGCGCTGTGAGTGCAACGGGAGGTCTCGGTTTTGATAGATGATGGATGGATAGATGATGGATGGATGGCTGGATGATGGATGTATAGATGATGGATGGATGGATGATGGATGGATAGATGATGGATGGATGAATGGATGGATGGATGATGGATGGATGTATAAAGCAGACATGTTGTGTCGTCCTGCAGCCAGCTGGAGCTGTGAGTGCAACGGGAGGTCTCGGTTCTGATAGATGATGTATGGATGTATGATGGATGGATAGATGATGGATGGATGGATGGATGTATGATGTATGGATGGATGATGGATGGATGATGGATGGATGGATGTATAAAGCAGACATGTTGTGTCGTCCTGCAGCCAGCTGGAGCTGTGAGTTCAACGGGAGGTCTCGTTTCTGATAAATGATGGATGGATGGATGGACAGATGATGGATGGATGATGGATGTATGATGATGGATGGATGGATGAATGGATGTATGATGGATGTATGATGATGTATGTATGATGGATGTATGTTTAAGCAGACATGTTGTGTTGTCCTGCAGCCAGCTGGAGCTGTGAGTGCAACGGGAGGTCTCGGTTCTGATAAATGATGGATGGATGGATGGATGGATGGATGGACAGATGATGGATGGATGATGGATGTATGATGATGGATGGATGGATGAATGGATGTATGATGGATGTATGATGATGTATGTATGATGGATGGATGTTTAAGCAGACATGTTGTGTTGTCCTGCAGCCAGCTGGAGCTGTGAGTGCAACGGGAGGTCTCGGTTCTGTCTGCCGGACTCTTGGGGTCTCCGATGTGTCGACTGTCAGGGAAACAGCGAAGGCCGCCACTGCGAGCGATGCAAAGACGGCTTCTACCTGCAGGGGGCGGGGCCAAGCTGCACACCCTGCCTCTGTGACCCCGCAGGTGAGGCCGTACATAGATGGCACCTGTTGTTCCGTGTGACCACGCCCAGCCAGGAAACCGTGACGACAGCTTGCTGTTGGTTTGTCTGCAGGTTCTGTCGGCGTGACATGTGACAACAGGGGGCGCTGCCGCTGCAGAGACGGCGCCATCGGAGACAGATGTGAGCGTTGCCCCGACGGGCCCATCGGACCAGACGGCTGCCGGCCCAGGTGAGAACTGTGGAAACTGCTACGGGTCCCAGAACTGATCTGGTCTAGATCTGGACCTGGACAGGCTCCTCCCAGAGCCAGCCCTCCTGCTCCACAGATGTACTTCTGAGGTCACCTTCAGCTCCAACTTCCAGCTGTTCTTGTGTTTTGCCAGGCGTCAGGCCAGAGATGATTCTGGGAGTTTGATGCTGCCATGTTTGTGTTACGGACACAGCCAGCAGTGTTCTGCTCAGTCTGGTTACTCTGTCCACAACATCACCTCCACCTTCACCTCAGGTAACTTCTCCGCTCCTCCCACCACAATAAAATGTTCTGGATCATTCAGGCTGTGGGGTTTGTTTCAAAATAAAAGCTTGTGTTGGGTTTCAGGTCCGGAGGTTTGGAGGGTGGCGACAGCGGAGGGCATGACTCCATATGGCGTTTACTTCCGCTGGTCTCCAAAACACTTGGACCTGGAAGTGATCTCCAAACACAGCCTGCCAACTTACCTGTATGCACCAGGTGAGACAAGCTCCGCCCCCTCCACGTCTCTAAAAGTTCTTCCATCCCACTTCTCTGACCGGGTGTTTCTTCAGAACCGTACCTGGGGAACCAGCTGTTGAGTTATGGTCAAAACTTCTCCTTCTCATTACGTCTGGACCGCGGCGTCCGACACCCGTCCCCCGATGACGTAATCCTGGAGGGTGCCGGTATGAGAGTCTCCGCCTCCCTGGGAGACCTGAGGAGCAGCGTCCGCTGTGGACAGAAGATCAGCTACAGCTTCAGGTCAGAAACTCCGCTGTTGCCATAATTCTTTATTAAGGAATCAGGTCTCTCTTGTAAATGAGTTCTCGAGTCTCAATGGGATTAACCTGAAGAAATAAAGGCTGAATAAATGAGGGGAAAAAAATACTCAAATAAAGACTCAGAAAAAGATTCAAATAGACTAAAACGACTCAAATAAAGACTTAGAAAGACCCATAGACTCTAATAGAAAGACTCAAATAAATATTGTGTGGACATCTGGGGCAGTTCCCCATGATTGGCAGACTGTCATATCCTGTTGGTTTTGAACTGTCAACATCTGTTTACTGTGATTGTAGTTTTCTTTATTTTCTTTTGATAAGTGCAAATGCCTATTGCCAATGTGACGTGTGCTGCTGACCACTTGACCAGGTCACCCTTGTAAAAGAGATCTCGATCTCAACGGGCTCTACCTGGTTAAATAAAGGTGATTGATTGATTGATTGACTGGGGTGGTGGTTCTCCTATTCAAAAAGGGGGACTGTAGGGTGTGTTCCAACTACAGGGGGATCACACTCTTAAGCCTCCCTGGTAAGGAAAACGTGGAGTGGACTTCAGTCTGCTTAAACCGGTTCAAAAGGCTTCTAGTCAAACTGGTATTAAATTAGAACTTTTCAATGTGCAGTCACTATCCAACAAATCATGTCTAATTCATGATCATATTCTGGAGAAGAACTTGGACCTCATGTGTCTTACAGAAACTTGGCATCAACCAGATGTGTACAGTTCTCTAAATGAAGCTTGTCCCTCTGGATACAGTTATCTGCAGAGAGCCCGTTGCACTGGCCGCGGTGGTGGTCTGGCTGTAATCTACCGCAATAATTTAAAATTGTCACATCTGGCTTCTCAGGACTTTTCCTCTTTTGAAAGTTTGGCCTTCAACCTCAAAGCCCCACTCCTGATGAACGTTATATTGATTTATAGACCTCCCAAACCTCATGTTTCCTTTAACTCAGAGATGCATGACCTCCTCACCTTTTTCTGCACCTCCCCTGTAAAAACTATTTTTCTTGGCGATTTAAATATCCACATGGACAATTCCTGTTCCCCTCTGGCAACAGATTTTAAGTCTCTTTTGGACTCTCTCAATCTCACCCAACATGTGGACGCCCCTACGCACAACAGGGGGCATACTCTGGATTTGGTGATTACAGACACTGTACTCATTAATAACTTATCTGTATATGACCTGGGTGTCTCGGACCACAGTGTCATCTCTCTGGAAGTGCCTTCAACTTCGCCTGCTTCAAACCCAAAATGACCTATCCAGTTCCGTGACTTTAAAAACATTTCCCCTGATGTTCTGTCCGCTGATCTTCACGCCCTGACCGCTGTCAATCATTCATCTGCAAATGACTCTGTGGATTACTACAACCAATCTCTCCAGGAGCTTCTGGACCTACATGCTCCCTTGAAAACAAGACTGGTGTCTTTCTCCCGTTCAGCCCCCTGGTACACTGGTGAGCTGCGCAAGATGAAGGCAACTGGCCGTGCTATTGAGAGACGTGTAAAATCATCTGGTCTCTCTGTACATAAGCAGGCATATAAAGAACATCAGAAAGCGTACGCCTATTCTCTTAAAGAAGCACGCTCCAAATATTATTCCAACATCATCAACACCTGCCCTGGAAACTCTAAACAGCTCTTCTCCACAATAACTCATCTGCTTAATCCCATTAAACAAACTCCTGAGGACTCTGTTCAAAAATGCAACCTGTTCCTTTCATCATTTCAAAAACAAAGTTGACTCTATCAGATCTCAGCTCCACAACCTCCCTGATCTTCGTTTGCCATCTACCCGTCTGCATCCTGGGTCCCTGAGCAGCTTTGATGAAGTTGTTCAGAGTGAGGTGGAGTCCATCATCAAGAAAATGAAGCCTTCATCCTGCGCCCTGGATCCCTATCCCTCGTCTCTCATAAAATCCAATCACTCTGCAATAAGCCCATTAATCACACAAATAATAAATAAGTCTCTACAATCTGGTCATGTTCCACTGCCTCTAAAAACTGCCATCATTAATCTTCTTCTGAAAAATCTAATTTGATCCCGATATTTTTTCTAATTACCGCCCAGTTTCCCACCTCCCATTTCATTTTTTTTTTTTCATTTTTATTTATTTATTTAAGTTAGGACAATGCATATTAATCAACATAACAGCAGTTAGCATCAATGTAAATATGCCGGAGTTAGCACAATAGCTAATTTGCATCCGTTGTCCTAAGGCAGGTAAGAATAAGAAACGTCCCATAAAACAAAAGAGCGGAGAAAAATACAAACATCACCTATATAGCACATAACACAACATAAAATTACAATAAAAATATGATGCCATAAGAATAGACAAAGTAATCTACACATGAGTGCACTTCTGATTAGTTTTCAGCCAAAGTTTCAGAGATTTTTTAAAGCTGGAGTAGGTGCCACAGTTCCTGATGGAAACTGGCAGTGTGTTCCATGACTGTGTGCCTCTGATGGACACCACCATTTGGCCAAATTTAGTCCTGCGCCTCTGCACATCACAATCTCCTCTGGTCAGTGCTCTTGTGTTTACTGTACTTGTTTTTTTACTTATAAAATATATTAAAGGAGGATTATTTCTGTCTAAAGTGCTGGAAAAAGCAGTTGCTGCTCAGCTGCAGGACCACCAACAACAACACTCCCTGTATGAGAAGTTTCAGTCTGGCTTCCGAGCAGCTCACAGTACTGAGACTGCATTGCTGAGAGTTACAAATGATGTCCTCATGGCTGCTGACACTGGTTCTCCCTCCATCCTTGTCCTCCTTGACCTCACTGCAGCCTTCGACACTGTGGACCATAGTATCCTCCTCCACCGTCTTCATGTGGAGGTCGGTCTCTGCGACACAGTCCTGGACTGGTTCAAATCTTTCCTCTCCAATAGGCTGGAATGTGTTAGTCTTGGCAACGCCACGTCCCAGACAGTCTGTGTCTCCTGTGGTGTCCCTCAAGGGTCAGTTCTGGGGCCCCTGCTGTTTTCCCTTTACATGCTGCCTTTAGGTCAAATTATTAATCAGTTCAACATTTCTTTTCACTGCTATGCCGACGATACACAGCTTTACATCAGGACTGGAGCATCATCATCATCACCATTGTCATCTCCATCTTCACTCACTGCCCTCTCTACCTGCCTGGAGGAAATAAGGGCATGGATGAATCAGAACTTTCTTCAATTAAACTGCTCCAAGACTGAGGCCATACTGATTGGCACCCCTCACCAGATACAAACATCAACTTTAACAACAATCTCCTTCTCTGGTCAAGACATCCCCCTCTCCACCTCTGTTACAAATCTTGGAATAAAAATGGACTCTCATCTTACATTTGAAAATCACATTAAGCTTCTGTTTAAAACTTGCTTCTTCCATCTTCGAAACATCTCCAGACTTCGCCCATCTCTAACTTTTTCTGATGCTGAGAAACTCGTCCATGCCTTTGTCTCCTCCAGGCTCGACTACTGCAACTCCCTGTTTATTGGAATCCCTGGCAAAAACCTTCAGAAACTTCAATATATTCAAAACAGTGCAGCAAGGATTTTATTGAGAGCTCGTAAATTTGAACATATTACGCCCATTCTCCATAACCTCCATTGGCTTCCTGTCACCTACAGAATTCAGTACAAAACTGCTCTCATTACACATCAATGCTTACATGGAACTTCACCAGATTATCTAAAGGACATTCTTGCACCATATTCATCCACCCGGTCTCTACGA
>JBBPBX010039381.1:4983-29918 GCA_038048925.1 Garcialebias charrua
AGTCCTAGGCCAAAATAATTTTATTATTTTTTTGGATGGTCCCGTCTAGCTCTCTGAGTCACTGAACACAAATTCGGTTGGAATGTGGACCAACTTTAATCCTGTTCAAAAAACGGGTCAGTTTGATGATAAAAAGACTACAGAGAAGCCGGGGGAGCAGCGTCCATAAGGCACCAGGCATTTAAATAAAAAACTTTTTTTAATAATTAATGAAATAATCAAAATAAAACATGTTCAGTATAAAGTACTGTAGTCTCACATTTCTCATGTTTAAGTGCATTTTTTAAACCAGTTAACTTAAAAGTGTCCTGATTAAGCTGAGTGTCCTGATTAAGCTAAGCTGAGGAAGCTGGACCTGCCTCAGGAGCTGCTGATCCAGTTCTACACTGCAGGAAGGAGCCTCATTGTTTTCTGGGATGTCACACCAACCTGGGAGAACAATGAGAACAGTCTGAATCAAACTCGGTGGAAGAGCAAATACAAAAACTTTACATTCATACAATTACAAAAAGAGCACCTCCTGTGTCTGGTTACCTGAGTATAGTCAACTCTGTTGAGGTGGAGCTCCATCTTCTTTCTTTATTTACCTTTTTTTTAATAATAATAAAAAAAACTTCCAGTTTGGTTTTCTGGTCGCACAAGTACGAGATCAACGAGTTCCCTTTAAAGTAAATATATACAGTACATATATCAGGGACATTTACAGAACAGTGATGACATCGCTGACTTGGATTATTGTCAGGAAGGAGATTAGCACGACGTGCTAACGTTAGCTAACAGGATTACATCACGAGCCAGCTGTCGGTTCGGTTCGAGCGGAGATCATTTGAGACCTGGTCCCGTAAGATCCGCCGAAACAAAACTTTATCTGCGTTTGTGATGGAGCGAACACGAACTCTTACTAGAAGATTAGGCCTGAACTAGTAGCCACGTTAGCCAACGTTAGCGTTGCCATAGCAACATTACATCCTGTTACAAGCTGCAATCCCATTGGCTGAATGGAACCGAGCAGTCGAAGCCGCAATCTGATTGGCTGTCTTCAATTCATGGCATTTAATACTTGGGACAAATAACTAAATAACTCGAGTAATGCAAAAGTACATGTTTAGATAAGAGGACAGCATTACTGTACACTTTTATTATTTCATTTTATGCTTATTAAATGTTTTAGTGTTTAAATTCATTCATTCATTCATTCAACCTTTATTTATACAGGCTAGCCTCGTTGAGTCACGGGGACTCATTTACAAGAGGGACCTGTCTCACTCACACCAAACAACCATCCACTCTCTCACTCACACCTAGGGTCAATTTAGAGTCACCAATCAGCCTAACAAGCATGTTTTTTGGTCTGTGGGAGGAAACCGGAGTACCCGGAGGAAACCCACGCATGCACGGGGAGAACATGCAAACTCCACCCAGAAAGGCCCCGGACCGGGATTTGAACCGGCAACCTTCTCGCTGAGAGGCAGCAGCTCTACCAGTTGTGCCACCGTGCTGCCTGTTACTGTTGCACCGAAGGGACGAGAAATGCAATTTCAATCCGGTGTACCGGTATGTCCAGGCTGTACATATTGCAGTTTTGACAATAAAGTTGACTTTGACTTTAATCACCGGCTGCTTGTCAAAATAAAAATAAATTGCAGCTGTGGCTTAGGTTTTTAAGGATTTGTTGAGGCAACATTCATTAAAATCACAAGGTATCAATAACACATGGAATCTTTTACATTTTACTTTTTTAAGAGAACTTTATTCTTGTCATAAAAATGTGTTGCTGCTGTAGGTAAATAAGCACATTAGACATGGTGGAGACGAAAACAAAACAGGCATTCAGGAGAAAACCTAACGCAACATGACTGGAAATCAATCAAAGCTGCCTTTAAACAAAAAGCATTCAAAGGGACGACATGCTTTAAGATAATCAATTCAAACATGAATCCTACAACAAAATGTCTGGTACCTTAAAATACAGCAGTTATTTTCTCAAGTGAACATCAATTTAACAACATAGCTACATAATGGGTGTTTGCAGTTTAAAGAACTACCGGTAGTTATGGCATAATATAAAACATTGAAAGTTAAGCATTCAAACAAATTATAAGATGCTGCAAACAAAACTATGCATTTAAAAAGCATCATGATTAGCACGTTATTTTAAGTTAATAATCTCAAAAGTTTATTGATTCATTACAGAATAAACATTTTAATGAATAAATAATGACATAAAAGAAATAAAAACAGTCATTACTGAGCAGCTGACAGCTGCAGTGCTCTACATGATGCCCACTGTTTGTAGCGGGTCACAGTAAAAAATAAAAAATAAGCAAAATATAAGTATTCAGTGCTTTACCAGTTTGTCTTCAAAATATACAGAAAACATGAAGCTCATACTGTGAAGTTGACATTCAAATTTTCTTCCATTAATGGCAAAGTCCTCATCATAGTCTTAAGTCACATCTTAATTGGCTTAAAAAAATAAAACCAGAAAGAAAATCACTTCTACAAGGAGCAATCAGACCCCTGTGGGGGCGAGGCGGCTGATGAAGGCGATACTGCTGAGGCACATTCTCCTCAAAAACACAGGACAGGCAGGCTTCATGACGAAGTGCTCCAGAAGAACTCTTAACTCGTAGAACAAGGTGCTAAAGTGGTTAAAAAAAAACAACAGGGCAGATTATTTAATGTTTAAAACAAACAAAAGCTAAGTACAATGTATTAAAGTGTCTGTGACATCATTTTTCTACTTTGCATAAAATGATACAAGACATATATCTTGTATCATTCAACTACCGTATGTTCGTTTTTGCAAACAAAATGATAAATTAATGAAAATTCCTTTCAAAGTGAGTTTAAAATTAAAAACCGTGTTTCTTCACGGGACATCCGACTACACGTGAATGCAACATCTGTGACGTAGAAGGAGAAGCTCAGTTTGCGTCTGCAATGATAACGCATGCGCATTCTCTGCCAGATCGCCTATTTTTTTTGTATAACTTGAAAAATGCTGTTACGTTGTGTCGCATTTGGGTGTTCTAATATCATCAGTGAACAAGTGAGCCTTTTCACTTTCCCAAAAGATGAAATACTTCGTCAAGTATGGAATAAACAAAGCTGCCCCCCCTCGGAGCTCCCTCGCTTCCTGAAAAGGTAAGACTCAAATAAATACGGGTGCAGACCTAAATTAGAACCTGCTGTTTCTTGTTCATCTAACTTCCTGCTTCCCAAACTGAAGACAAATCGCTCAAATCTTCACTTAGATTGATAAATTAGTCGGTTTATTTATTGTTCGCCATGAATATGTAAAAGGGGCGTTCTAAAGACGTTATTCTTCCTACGTCACAGATGTTGCATTCGCGTGTAGTCGGAAGTCCCGCAAAAAAACACGTTTTTTAATTTTAAACTCACTTTGAAAGGAATTTTCATTAATTTAACATTTTGTTTGCAAAAACGAACATAGTTGAATGATACAAGATATATATCTTGTAACATTTTATGCAAAGTAGAAAGATGTCACTGGCACTTTAATGTGAATGTATTGTTGCTTGAACACCTTTATAAAACGCAGGCACCTGCCATTTCTTTACATTAGACATCAGTTATTGCATCAACACAACAACTATCTGCACTGTAATCCTCACATGTCCCTTCTTTTATAAATCTGAAAATGAATCCAGAGCAGTAGCTGCACAGCAACATAATGTGTAACACATGCTGGCAGAATGAGTCAGAATGAGCATGAAAACAAATTTTTTTTGGGGGGCCATGGTTGAGAGTTGTGTAAAAATGAGTCCATCCCTAGCAATCCCAATAATAAAACAATTTATAATCTACCTTTAATTTCAAGTTTTCTATCGGTATGTCTTCAGAAATTACCCCTTTAACTCAAACTAATTATTTCCTTTGTATTTGAATATTTTTTTGGTTGGGGATTCCTCTTTATTAGATGTAGGACTGGAATTCATGACAATATCACGCAAAACTAACAAATTCAAGGTTTTCAAACGGCACTATCCTTAATAAAACTAGCTTGTTGCCAAGCTAGGTTACAAATGGCCAAATATGAACAAACTGCAGATTATTTGGAAGCTTTTGAGATGAAAATTTTGAAAACAAAACTTTTTTCTCCCCTTCTTTAAAAAAAAAAGAAGTTGTTTTAGTATCACACATTGGTCTGTATATCACTGCATGTATATTTTGTTAGGATAATATTTCAGTCAATAACTTACCGGCAGTATGGGTTCCTTCTGGATGTGTAGCGGAGTGCAAGGAATCTGTAGTAAATAAACGGCAGCAACAAGCTTCCCTGGCCACTGTTGGTTAGACATAAAGGTTCTCTGAGTTGTTGAAGCATATCAAACATCTAATGAAATCCAGTCATATCTGTAGTTATTGTTAGGAGCCCTGATGCCTCGTCTGTGCCTTCAACAGTAAACATACCTGAAGAGCATGAAAACAGTCGCTGGCATTAAAAATATCTCGTTACAAGCGATAAACTTCAGGATGTTCTGCTGATTGGTCGTTATTCGGTCCAGGAGGTTCCTTACAAACATCAGGCTGTTGGGGCCCAGGGACTGAAACGAAACAAAAATTTAATCTACTACAGTTTTCAGTCGAGCCACAGAGTTTGTGTTTAGCAAAACAAAAAACTAATCATTGTAGTATGTTTTTAGCCTTTATTAAACTTTTTGGTCAAATTAGTTTCATAAATACCCCTCCCTGGGCTGCCACCTTACCGTGGTGGAGGGGTTTGAGTGTCCCAATGATCCTAGGAGCTATGCTGTCAGGGGCTTCATGCCCCTAGAAGGGTCACCCAAGGCAGACAGGTCCTAGGTGAGGGATCAGACAAAGTGCAGCCCAAAAACCCCTATGATGAGTACAATTAATGGACTAAGTTTTCCCTCGCCCGGACGCGGGTCACCGGGGCCCCACTCTGGAGCCAGGCCCGGAGGTGGGGCACGCTGGCGAGCGCCTGGTGGCCGGGCTTTTACCCATGGAGCCCGGCCGGGCACAGCCCGAAGAGGAGACGTGGGTCCCCCTTCCCATGGGCTCACCACCTGTGGGAGGGGCCAAAGGGGTCGGGTGCAATGTGAGATGGGTGGCGGCCGAGGGCGGGGACCCTGGCGGTCTGATCCTCGGCTACAGAAGCTGGCCATTGGGACATGGAATGTCACCTCTCTGGTGGGGAAGGAGCCTGAGCTAGTGTGTGAGGTTGAGAGGTTCCGACTAGAAATAGTCGGACTCACCTCAACGCATGGCTCTGGCTCTGGAACCAGTTTCCTTGAGAGGGGTTGGACACTCTTCCACTCTGGAGTTGCCCCTGGTGAGAGGCGCCGAGCAGGAGTGGGCATACTGGTTGCCCCCCATCTTGGTGCCTGTACGTTGGGGTTCACCCCGGTGAACGAGAGGGTAGCCTCCCTTCGCCTACGTGTGGGGGGACGGGCTCTGACTGTTGTTTGTGCCTATGCACCAAACGGCAGCTCAGACTACCCACCCTTTTTGGAGTCCTTGGAGGGGGTATTGGAGAGTGCGCCTCCTGGGGACTCCCTTGTTCTACTGGGGGACTTCAACGCTCACGTGGGCAATGACAGTGAGACCTGGAGGGGTGTGGTTGGGAGGAACGGCCCCCCTGATCTGAACCAGAGTGGTGTTCTGTTATTGGACTTCTGTGCTCGTCATGGATTGTCCATAACGAACACCATGTTTAAGCATAAGGGTGTCCATATGTGCTCTTGGCACCAGGACACCCTAGGTCGCAGTTCGATGATCGACTTTGTTGTCGTCTCATCTGATCTGCGGCCGCATGTCTTGGACACTCGGGTGAAGAGAGGGGCGGAGCTGTCAACTGACCACTACCTGGTGGTGAGTTGGCTCCGATGGTGGGGGAGGATGCCGGTCAGACCTGGCAGACCCAAACGTATTGTGAGGGTCTGCTGGGAACGTCTGGCAGAGTCTCCCGTAAGACGGAGCTTTAACTCCCACCTCCGGGAGAGCTTTGAACACGTTCCGAGGGAGGCGGGGGACATGGAGTCCGAGTGGGCCGTGTTCCGCGCCTCTATTGTCGAGGCAGCTTATCGGAGCTGTGGCCGCAAGGTTGTTGGTGCCTGTCGTGGTGGCAACCCTCGAACCCGGTGGTGGACACCGGCAGTGAGGGATGCTGTCAGGCTGAAGAAGGAGTCCTATTGGGCCTTTTTGGCTTGTGGGACCCCGGAAGCAGCTGATAGGTACCGGCAGTCCAAGCGGCATGCGGCTCGGGTGGTTGCTGAGGCAAAAACTCGGGCGTGGGAGGAGTTCGGAGAGGCCATGGAGAATGACTTCCGTACGGCTTCGAGGCGATTCTGGTCCACCATCCGGCGTCTCAGGGGGGGAAAGAGGTACGAGACCAACACCATTTATGGTGGAGGTGGCGTGCTGCTGACCTCAACTCGGGATGTTGTGAGTCGGTGGGCGGAATACTTCGAAGACCTCCTCAATCCTACTGGCACGTCTTCCACTGAGGAAGCAGAGCCTGGGGACTTTGGGTCGGGTTCTCTGATCTCTGGTGCTGAGGTCGCCGAGATGGTTAAAAAGCTCCGCGGTGGCAAGGCTCCGGGGGTGGATGAGATCAAAGTCAAAAGTCAAAGTCAACTTTATTGTCAGATCTGCAATATGTACTGTACAGGACATACACAGGACGAAATTGCGTTTCTCTCAGTCCCTCGGTGCAACAGTAAACATCTAAACATTGAAACACTGAAACATATAATAATTGACATAAGCATAAAATAGTAAAACTAACACTGTCCTGAGTTTTTTGCATAGTGGAATAAGAGTATGAAAATTTACACCAACTCTAAAACTAAAACATTAAACATTTAATGAACATAATACTGTCCTGAGTTTTTGCATACTAGTATAAAAAAAGAGTATAAAAAGTATAACTAAAATAAACTAAAGGTTTCTAGCATTGACATTTGCAAAGTGGCAAAGCAGCGTATGAGTTAATGTACACAGTATATGTATGAGGTAGTAGTTGATGTTGTTATAGAGGCAAAAAGTGGCATATGCAGTAAGGCACATTGGGCATCCCTAAATAAGACCGTTCAGAGCACATTGTATATGTATCAGCAGTGGTGTAGATATTAGAGTAGTGTAAATGTAAACAGTAGTAGTTACATGTAAGCAGTAGTAATAAAAGTAAACAGTATACAGATTCGCCCAGATTCCTTAGGGCTCTGGATGTTGTAGGGTTGTGTTGGCTTACGCGACTCTGCAATATTGCGTGGACATCGGGGGCAGTTCCCTTGGATTGGCAGACTGGGGTGGTGGTTCCCCTATTCAAAAAGGGGGACCGTAGGGTGTGTTCCAACTATAGGGGGATCACACTCTTAAGCCTCCCTGGTAAGGTCTATTCAGGGGTTCTGGAGAGGAGGGTCCGTCGGATAGTCGAACCTCGGATTCAGGAGGAGCAGTGTGGTTTTCGTCCTGGTCGTGGAACACTGGACCAGCTCTACACCCTCAGCAGGGTCCTGGAGGGTGCGTGGGAGTTTGCCCAACCAGTTTACATGTGCTTTGTGGACTTGGAGAAGGCATTCGACCGCGTCCCTCGGGGGGTTCTGTGGGGGGTACTCCGGGAGTATGGGGTACCAGGCCCTTTGATAAGGGCTGTTAGGTCCCTGTACGACCGGTGTCAGAGCTTGGTCCGCATTGCCGGCAGTAAGTCAGGCTCGTTTCCGGTGAGAGTTGGACTCCGCCAAGGTTGCCCTTTGTCACCGATTCTGTTCATAACTTTTATGGACAGAATTTCTAGGCGCAGCCAAGGTGTTGAGAGGATCCGTTTTGGTGACCTTAGAATCGCTTCTCTGTTTTTTGCAGATGATGTGGTCCTACTGGCTTCATCAGTTCGTGATTTACAACTTTCACTGGAGCGGTTTGCAGCCGAGTGTGATGCGGCCGGGATGAGGATCAGTTCCTCCAAATCCGAGGCCATGGTCTTGAGCCGGAAAAGGGTAGCATGCCCTCTCCGGGTCGGGGAGGAGGTCCTGCCCCAAGTGGAGGAGTTTAAGTATCTCGGGATCTTGTTCACGAATGAGGGAAAACTGGAGCGTGAGATCGATAGGCGGATAGGTGCAGCGTCCGCAGTGAAGCGGGCGCTGTACCGGTCTGTCGTGGTGAAGAGAGAGCTGAGTCAAAAGGCAAAGCTCTCAATTTACCGATCGATCTACGTTCCCACCCTCATCTATGGTCATGAGCTTTGGGTTATGACCGAAAGAACAAGATCTCGGATACAAGCGGCTGAAATGAGTTTTCTCCGCAGGGTGGCTGGACTCTCCCTTAGAGATAGGGTGAGAAGCTCAGTCATCCGGGAGGGACTCGGAGTAGAGCCGCTGCTTCTCCACATCGAGAGGAGCCAGTTGAGGTGGCTCGGGCATCTGGTTAGGATGCCTCCTGGACGCCTCCCTGGTGAGGTGTTCCGGGCATGTCCCACCGGGAGGAGACCCAGAGGAAGACCCAGGACGCGCTGGAGGGACTATGTTTCTCGGCTGGCCTGGGAACGCCTTGGGATTCCCCCGGAGGAGCTGCTCCAAGTGGCTGGGGAGAGGGAAGTCTGGGCCTCCCTACTTAGGCTGCTACCCCCGCGACCCGACCCCGGATAAGCGGAAGAAGATGGATGGATGGATGGATGAACATAAACATAGACATAAACAAATAATTTATTCTCGGCAGAACCATCATTTTTACTGAGGCAACTCTTCCCATAAGTGATATGGGTTGAGATCTCCATGTAGTAAGATCGTCTTCAATTGTCTTTAATAGTGGGATATGATTCAATTTAGTAAGTCTTCCAAGTTAGGAGAGATATTAATACCTAAATATGTAATATTATCCGATGGACCCTCCTCTCCAGTCGGATAGTCGAACCTCGGATTCAGGAGGAGCAGTGTGGTTTTCATCCTGGTCGTGGAACACTGGACCAGCTCTACACCCTCAACAGGGTCCTGGAGGGTGCGTGGGAGTTTGCCCAACCAGTTTACATGTGCTTTGTGGACTTGGAGAAGGCATTCGACCGCGTCCCTCGGGGGGTTCTGTGGGGGGTACTCCGGGAGTATGGGGTACCAGGCCCTTTGATAAGGGCTGTTAGGTCCCTGTACGACCGGTGTCAGAGCTTGGTCCGCATTGCCGGCAGTAAGTCAGGCTCGTTTCCGGTGAGAGTTGGACTCC
Organism: Garcialebias charrua; assembly: GCA_038048925.1. Taxonomy (NCBI): domain Eukaryota; kingdom Metazoa; phylum Chordata; class Actinopteri; order Cyprinodontiformes; family Rivulidae; genus Garcialebias; species Garcialebias charrua. The sequence continues at coordinate 14,182 of JBBPBX010039381.1, forward strand.
GCCAAGGTTGCCCTTTGTCACCGATTCTGTTCATAACTTTTATGGACAGAATTTCTAGGCGCAGCCAAGGTGTTGAGAGGATCCGTTTTGGTGACCTTAGAATCGCTTCTCTGTTTTTTGCAGATGATGTGGTCCTACTGGCTTCATCAGTTCGTGATTTACAACTTTCACTGGAGCGGTTTGCAGCCGAGTGTGATGCGGCCGGGATGAGGATCAGTTCCTCCAAATCCGAGGCCATGGTCTTGAGCCGGAAAAGGGTAGCATGCCCTCTCCGGGTCGGGGAGGAGGTCCTGCCCCAAGTGGAGGAGTTTAAGTATCTCGGGATCTTGTTCACGAATGAGGGAAAACTGGAGCGTGAGATCGATAGGCGGATAGGTGCAGCGTCCGCAGTGAAGCGGGCGCTGTACCGGTCTGTCGTGGTGAAGAGAGAGCTGAGTCAAAAGGCAAAGCTCTCAATTTACCGATCGATCTACGTTCCCACCCTCATCTATGGTCATGAGCTTTGGGTTATGACCGAAAGAACAAGATCTCGGATACAAGCGGCTGAAATGAGTTTTCTCCGCAGGGTGGCTGGACTCTCCCTTAGAGATAGGGTGAGAAGCTCAGTCATCCGGGAGGGACTCGGAGTAGAGCCGCTGCTTCTCCACATCGAGAGGAGCCAGTTGAGGTGGCTCGGGCATCTGGTTAGGATGCCTCCTGGACGCCTCCCTGGTGAGGTGTTCCGGGCATGTCCCACCGGGAGGAGACCCAGAGGAAGACCCAGGACGCGCTGGAGGGACTATGTTTCTCGGCTGGCCTGGGAACGCCTTGGGATTCCCCCGGAGGAGCTGCTCCAAGTGGCTGGGGAGAGGGAAGTCTGGGCCTCCCTACTTAGGCTGCTACCCCCACGACCCGACCCCGGATAAGCGGAAGAAGATGGATGGATGGATGGATATGTAATATTACCTGATTGTAGTCTTTCATTTGGATAATTATTAAACACGTAATTTATTCCAATAAATTACGTGCATTGTAGAACTGTAGATTTTGACCAATTTATAGAATAATCAGAAACTTTTGAGAACGAGTTTATTAATTTGATAACATTAGATATTGAGTTTCCTGAGTTCTGAAGAAAAGTAAGACATCATCAGCATAAAGACTAATTTTATGTTCTATGTTTTTACAGTGTATGCCTTTAATATCAGCACTTTGCTTGATTGCTGCTGCTAAAGGTTCAATAAAAATAGCTAATAATGCTGGTGAGAGTGGGCAACCTTGCCTGGTGCCCCTCTGTAGACAGAAGCTTGAAGATATTTGATTATTTGTCCTGACGCACGCTGTTGGTGAGCTATATAATATTTTTAACCAGTTAATGAAGTAGTTCCCAAATCCAAATTTATTTAATGTAACAAATAAGAAATTCCAATTTACTCTATCGAATGCTTTTTCTGCATCTAAAGAAAAAATAGCCGTTTCAATATTTTTAAAATACGAATACTCTATTACATTATATAATCTACGAGTGTTTGTGTTCGAGTGTCTTCCTTTTATGAACCCGGTTTGGTCTGGATGTATAATAACAGGAGTTATCTTCTCTAGTCTTTTAGATAAGAATTTACAAATTATTTTAACATCAACATTAATAAGAGAGATTGGACGATAACTGGTAGGTAATACTGGGTCTTTGCCTGGTTTTAATAGGAGACTAATGTTGGCTGAATTCATATGTGTTGGTAGCCTGCCATTTTCTTCTGACTCTATAAAATATCAGTTCCAATATGTCCCAGAATTTTTTTTATAGAGTTCTACTGGATATCCATCAGGACCTGGAGATTTCTTATTAGGCATGCTTTTAATTGCTTCTTGGATCTCATCTGATGTTAATGGTGAATCTAGTTTTGATGATTTACTAATATCTAGTTTTGGAAGTGTTACTCTCTAAGAATTCATTAATATCCTCATTAGATAGATTTATTTGTGGCGTGTATAGAGTTTTATAGAAATCTTTAAAAACATTGTTTACTTTTCCCTCATCATAAATTATATTTCCATTTTTATCTTTAATACCATATATACATGTTTTTCCTTGTTTAATTTGAGTTGGTTAGCTAAAAAGTTCCCTGATTTATTATCGTATTCAAAATTGTCTTAATCTAAGTCTTTGTATAAAGAATTTGTTTTTCTTGTCAATAAATTCATTTAGTTCTAATTTTAACTTACATAGCTTTTGCTATGTTTCCTCTCCTTGTAAACCTTCTATTAATTTGATGGATTTCTCTAATTCCTCAATACGTTTATTTTCTTTTTCTTTTTATTTGTTGAATAGGATATTATTTTGCCTCTTATAACTGTTTTCCCAGCCTCCCAAAGTGTACATGCCGATGTTCCTGGCAAGTCATTAATCTCTAAATATGATGTCCATTCTTTTTTAAAATATTGCAAAAATTATTCCTCTTGAAGCAGTGATGTATTTAATCTCCAATTTATATTTTTTGTTGTTTCTTTTTTATTATATATCTGTGGGTATATGCATCCTTAAGATCTGTGGATCTTAAGGATGCATATTTAATTGGATTTATGATAACTGGTTGCTGCTTTTTGTATTTGGGTGGTTCCTGGTCTATCAACACAAAAGGAAGACGTCAGCATCAAATCTGGTCCTGGTCAGGCTGCCAATGATGGCTTGGTTCATGTCTTGAAAACCCAGACGTTGGCTGAATGGATTAGATCTCGGGGATTTTTTCAGGCACGTTCCATTGGTATGGTCATTTTAATTTGGACATTTTGGAAGCCAGTGGACCGACACAGATTGAAGGTATGTAATTAAAGTTCTGCCTGTTCCCAAACAATCGTGTTTATCTGACATTCGGCCCCCCGACTGGCCTTGACAGGCTTTCTTATCTCAACACGCCTGAGAAGTTTTGTAAACCTGATGCTCTCACCCTTCCAAACCTGCTACTGAGGAATTCCACAGACTTTTCAGAGGAGCCCAGCTGAATAAACATTCTGTCATCATTTCAGGACTCTGGCTGTTCTTTCTGCAGGCTGGCTGCTCACCACCTTTGAGTACTCCACATCCCCCCCCTCCCCTCTCTGCGTAAGGTCGACGTCATTATGTGCTTGTGTGCGAGATTTTTTTTTTCATTACCACATTTTTGACTTTCAAACAGAGGTCAAAAATGTGTTAGGAATTTTTTTTGTCTCCAAACCCTGTGTCATTTTTCACCACTTTTATTGTCTGTCCAACAGATCTCACTTGTAAAAGAGTCTTCGAGGCTCAATGTGACTTATCTGTTTAAATAAAGGTTGAATGAAAACAACATGCTAGACTTGGTGTTCCAGCTGAATGATATGCATTTTTTTTTTCAGGTGGACAGCTGCAGTGAGCTACTGGGTAAGACATTATGAGGTAGACTGTGCATCTATGTAAATAAAGGTTGGTCCATAAACTGTATCCAGATAAACAGTTTCTCCTCTGAGGCTTTAGAACAACTGATTGTGAAATGTTGACCACATTATTTACCTTGGGAGTTTACAGTGGTGTTTATCATTGTTGTCTATATAGCCCCAGATGCTAATGCTAAATATGCTCTGTAGGAGCTACATGGGGCGGCAGTGGCGTGGTGGTAATGGTAGTCATCCCCCAATCGGAAGGTTGGCGGTTCGAATTCCGGTTCCCCACACCATGTGTCGTTGTGTCCTTGGGGCGGCCGTGGCACAGTGGTAATGGCAGTCGACCCCCGATCGGAAGGTTGGAGGTTCGAATCCCGCATCCGCCCACCATGTGTCGTTGTGTCCCTGGGCAAGACACTTAACCCCAAATTGCTCCCGGTAGGACTGGATGGCGCCTTGCAAGGCAGGCTACCACTACCGGTGTATGAATGTCTGAATGAATGGGTGGATGGTTGGTATTGTAAAGCGCTTTGGGGCTCCTCAAAGGGGGCTGGAAAGCGCTATATAAATAAGCTCCATTTACCATTTACCAAGACACTCAACCCCAAGTTGCTCCCGGTAGGACTGGAAAGCACCTTGCATGGTAGTCTGCCGCTACCGGTGTAAGAATGTGTGTAGCACTTTGAGATTTTCACTAATGAAAAGTGCGTTATAAATTGAATTCATTATTATTATTATTATTACATGATAGAGAGAGTCAGAGTCAGAGTCAGAGAGTTTTTATTGTCATTTGAACCGCATGTGGTACATGTGATGAAAACGAGATTATGTACACGGGGTCCCAGTTACATCCAACAACAAATGCAAGAGAAAAACAGTAATAACATCTAGAACTAACTAAGAAAAACATCAACTAGTAATACACTAAGCTAATATAGTGGGAATAAACAGCAGCACGAACATGAGTTTGTATGAGCAGATGGTCACAGATGAACACAGATGAACACAGCAACAAGAAAACAGATCAGCATCAGTATGATGTGATATTTTGCAGTGTTTATTTTTTATTTTATTTTTATTTATTCATGAGTCTAACAGCCTCAGGGTAGAAGCTGTTCCTCAGTCTAGTGGTTCTACACTTGATGCTCCTCAACCTCCGTCCTGAGGGGAGTGGGGCAAAGAGTGAGTGTGCTGGATGAGTGAGGTCTTTCATGATGCAGGTGGCTCTTTTCCTGCATCTGGAGGTGTAAATGTCTGTGATTGTGGGGAGACTGACTCCAACAGACTTCTGTGCAGCCTTCACCACTCTCTGCAGAGCTTTCCTCTCTTCAACTGTGCAGCCTCCATGCCACACGTTGATGCTGGAGCACAGGACACTCTCCACTGCACACCTGTAGAACGAGGTGAGAACTGGGCTGCTCAGACCAGCACGTCTCAGCCGTCTGAGGAAGTAGAGTCTCTGATGACCTTTCTTGATCAGGCTGGTGGTGTTGTTGCTCCAGCTGAGGTTATCATTCATGTGTACACCCAAGTATTTGTAGCTGGAGACCACTTCCACTGCAGACCCACCTATTTTCAGTGGGGCATGGGTGTGTTTGTTCCTTCTGAAGTCCACAATCATCTCCTTTGTCTTCTTCACATTCATGTGAAGATTATTCTCTTTGCACCAGCTCTCCAGGTGTTCCACCTCCTGTCTGTAGCTGGACTCATCATTGTTTGTGATGCATCCCACCACCGCTGTATCATCTGCAAACTTAACAATATGACAGCCTGGAAGTGTGGCTGTACAATCATATGTGAGCAGAGTGAACAGAAGGGGGCTCAGCACACATCCCTGAGGAGAGCCAGTGCTGAGGGTTATGGTGGAGGAGGAGAAGTTGTGGATCTTCACGGACTGTGGTCTGTCTGTTAAGAAGTCTAGTACCCAGTTACAAATAGAGGGGCTTAGTCCAAGTGTAGATAGTTTGTCTATCAGAGTTTGGGGGATCATGGTGTTGAAGGCAGATGTGAAGTCCACAAAGTCACATAGCATGAGCTTGCTGCAAAACAAACATCTTTGTAAAGGCTTTGTAAAGTGTTGGCTGGTGATTTTAATCATGTAAACCTGAAAGACACTCTGACAAGATTTTATCAGCATGTTACCATACCAACATAAGTAAATAACATACTTGACTGTGTTTACGCCAATATATGAGATGCCTACAAAGCCGTAACCTCAACTCAACTCAACTCAACTTTATTTTGGTAAATTAAAAACATTACAAAAAAAGAAGAAAAAAAAAACAATATCAATGGTAAATCAATCATTTACCAAAAAAGGAATAGGCTGAAGCCAAGGCTTATACTTGCCTACCCTATTCATAGACTCAGCAGTCTACATAATGACAGCTATCTACTGTCCATATATATACATAAGCGCACATACAAACATTTACTGTATATTTAAGTATGCATGTATATGATACATACATGTACACATACTCACATTACATACATACGTGGTTACACAATACATATATACATCTACATAACATCTCCATACGCTTGTATAATTTTACATTTTAAGGCTCTTTTAAAGCTCACCAAAAAAGCACATAATTTGAGATCATCACTCAGTTCATTCCATAGTTTCACGCCGATAACTGAAATACATCTAGATTTTACTTTACTTTTCTCTTTACCTTGTTCAAATATTAACAAACCTCGTAAATTATATTTACTCTCTCCTAACTTAAATAATTTCTGAATTCCAGAGGGAAGACTTTTATTCAGTGCTTTATACATTATTTCCTAGCCTGGTTAAAACCAGACCCTTGTCCTTCACTTCGCTTTGGACTAGGGTCTGGGATTTCTCCCATAGACAAGGATTTCTCCGGTAGATTTTTGACCGGACCAATCAGAGAACAGAAGGGGCGGAGTTTTTGGCCCCTAACCTACTCCCCCACCTGTCCCAGCACGCACATAGGGACTCTCCAGGGGGAGAGTCCCTATGTGACGCGGAAACGATTGCGCAACTATGTGACGTATTGTTTGTGGGACACAGAAAAAACCTGCGGAGTCATGGACTATGGAAGAGAAACTCATTGTAGCTGTGTGTTCGCGACAAGTCCTTCACGACCAGTCAAGTCTGCTAAACAGAGACAGAAATAAAAAGCTCCTCGCCTGGCGGAGTGCAGTGAGGGCTCGGTATACCGGTAAGCTCCTCCCACACACCCCGTAGCAGTTTCGCGTTCTGGCGTTCAGGTCTGGACACCAAGTGCGTCCACTTGCGTGCGTGACGAGCTTTTTGGAAGTTGAAACGCGGTTAGGTGTGAATGCACCATAATTGCTTTTTTTTGTAACTTTATTGTAACCTACCCCCACCTCGGCTTCTTTGAGCACATCTCCATACTACTGGCCTGTCTACCTCCTCCCGCTGAGACATTCCAGACCAACACAGAAAAACATTGCAATGTTGGTCAGCAACAGCAACTCTGTACTGCAGGACTATTTTACCCGTACAGACTGGCAGATATTCAGGGAGGTTGCTGTAAACGAGGGAGAGCTGGATCTGGAGGAATACACATCTGTTGTCCTCATGTAGCAAGTGTGTTGATGATGTCACCACCACCAAGACTGTGAAAGGCTACCAAAATCAGACACAATAGCCACATGCAGAGATCTGTACACTGCTGAAAGCAAGGGACACTGCCTTTAGACTATAATAGCATAGGTGCACAATGAGTGACCCATCACTGCCTGATGCTCTTAACAGGTTATATGCCTGCTTTGAAGACCTAAACAGACGACCCAGGCACTAGGTTGTATGTAGAGCATTAAGTGCAGAACCACTAGACTGAGGTACAGCTTCTACCCTGAAGCAACTAGACTGAGGTACAGCTTCTACCCTGAAGCTGTTAGACTCACAAATCCCTAACCAGGATTATCACTGTGAAAAAAGTTACTGTTATGCCACTTGGTGATATATGCTGCTGATTATTCATGCTGCTGATCTCATGCTGCTGATTTATTTCCTGCTGCTGTTTTCATTCATACTCATCTACTCACACAAACTCCTATTTGTGCTGCTGTTGTTCGGCATATTGTTTTGCACTATTAGTGTTTATCGTATTTCTTACTTTATATCTTAGATCCTTATTTACTGTTTCTTTTTACACTTTATAGTTTTGCTATTGTTGGATGTAACTGGGATCTGTATACACACTTTCATTCCACCTCATGTACCACATGTAATGTGAATGACAATAAAACCTACTTGAATTTGCACAAAAACAAACTACTACTTACTACTATGATATTAAATACTAAAATAAACTACTACTTACCACCACTACTACTTGTGTACATAATTTTGTTCCATCTCATATACCACATGAAAAGGTAATGACAATAAAGTTTACTTAACTTTAACTTGTACTACTTTGTAGTTTTTCACTTATCATCGGGGGGTGGGGGGTCCCCACGATAAACAAGTATACTGTTTCTTTTTATACTCTATATTTTTGCTATTTTTTAGTGTAACTGGTATCTTTCAGGGATTCTTTATTGTCATTCGCACCACAGGGTCCCAGTTACATCCAACAACAAATTGTAAAAGAAAAACAATAATAAAACCTAAGATATAACTAAGATTGGAATTAACTAAGATATATATGGATATAAGATATAAGATATATATGGATATAACTAAGATTGGATTCGAATTGGACTAAAGTTTGGTCCATCTTCATACCGAATTACGGTGTTAGTGACTCAGGGAGCCGCACGGGACCGTACAATTTTTTTTTTTCGGTCCTGGACCGGCTGTTGCAACCACCGGTCACTCTGGGCGCTTCCTGCCGGCCAGGTGAGTCGTCGAGCTGGGAGACTACCCCACGTAGCCTCGGTGTTTTGTTTTTTTCCCCCTCCTCCCTTTTTGGACCCTTTCTGAACTGTGGTTTTACCTGGTTTCAAACAAGAATCGCACGGAAGGAATTTCACTGATTTTTTCTGCTGCCTTTTGTTTGATTGACCTCGTGGTTTGGGGGGGGGGAGTGTACCTGGCCGAACCTGGACCAGAACAAAAACCGAGTTGGCTGTGGGGGACTTTGTTTGCATTAAAGCCGTTCTCAACTGTGACCCGTTGCCCAAAGAGGAGGGTCTGTACATCTTCGTGGTATCACGGTGGGAGCCGCGCTCTGTGCTCAGCTGAGAGACGTGCGGCTGCACGCGGCTGCTTTGAAGTGCCTGATCTGAATGGGAGCAGGACTGAACCGAGCTGAGGATCAATTTGAAGCTGAAGCTTCACCTCCTCCATTGAGACTTGCTGTTTTTTCATTATTTTTTCATTTTATTCTTGGAGGTGGCTTTTTTGGGCTGATAAGGAAACAGCCACATAATAAATATCTTACCTGATGTAGATAACTGTTTAAAGAGCCTCATTTGGAGAAAACAGTCATTTTCATTGAAAACATCCAACTGGCTCAGACAGCAGAGAGGTCGTGAAGCAGCGTGACGTGATGTGAGGCGCAGAAGATCAGGATCATCATTGTTTCGGTGCCTATTTCATACTGCTGTGAGCTGTTTGTTGATCAGACGAGCAGAGAGTGAAGCGCGGAGGATCATCATTGGTGCTGTTTCACACTGTTGTGAGCTGTTTGTGGATCAGACGAGCAGAGAGTGAAGCGCGGAGGATCATCATTGGTGCTGTTTCACACTGTTGTGAGCTGTTTGTGGATCAGACGAGCAGAGAGTGAAGCGCGGAGGATCATCATTGGTGCCTGTTTCACACTGTTGTGAGCTGTTTCTGGATCAGACGAGCAGAGAGTGAAGCGCGGAGGAACTGGATCATCATTGGTGCCTGTTTCACACTGTTGTGAGCTGTTTCTGGATCAGACGAGCAGAGTGTGACGTGTATCGCTGCGTATCAGGAGCTGCGTTGTTGGTGCTGTTCACGCTGTTGTCCCTTCCCTTTATTGACTTGAAACAGGCTTCAACCATGCCCTTAACCTCAGGAGGCCTTTCTGGCAGCTCACTCTGCTGTTTGCTACATATTGTTTGTTTCTTTCCGTTGATTCTGGATCCAGCTTGTGTTCACCATGGCCACATCAATTCATATTCTCAAGGAGGCTGGATCCCCCCACATTCCTCCACAAATTTCTCCACAACGGAATTGTTTGACCACCTAATTTGTGACGCTTTATGGTCTGAGACTTTTCTGCATCATTCATATTACTGTCATTATTTTCAGTTCTCAGACTACCTGGAATCACTGAATCTTATCAACACATCAGGGACTGCCCATCACTGCAGCTTTCATTGTTTTTGGGTTCTGAATGATCGTGTCTTCATTAATGTTTCACATGGTTCAATTATGGGGGCAAAATGTCACACTGTTAACTCCTGTAATTACACATCAGTGACAAAGAAGTCAGGTAAATGTCTGATATTATTGTTGTTAATGATCTCAGGGATTCAGCCCAACCCAGGGCCAATTACTAACTACTGTACACCTAATGAGTTTAAAAATATTTCAGGTCTCCGTTTTCTGCATGTAAACGCTCGTAGCCTTCTAAAAAAACTTGATGAACTGAAAATCCTAATCACTTCTTCTGGGGCAGATGTGATCGTTATCTCTGAAACTTGGCTCAAAAAATCTGTTTCGAAAAATGACTTGGCAATCAATGAATTTAAGATCTATCGTTGTGATCGTAATAAAAAGGGAGGTGGAGTCGCTATTTACATCAGAGACTCTTTGGCTGCCACGATTGCGTCTAAAAAACAATCGCAAACCAGTTTGAGGCTTTAGCTGTGAACATCAGTTTGAAAGGAGGTCAGCCCTTAACTGTTGTAGGTTGTTATCGTCCCCCCTCCGCAACACCTGAAGCTCTATCCTCCCTGACTGAATTCATAGAAAATTTAAAACACAATGAAACACAATGGCAGGAGATTTCAACATTGACTGGAATATGTCGACCCCCCTCTGTGATAAATTCAGGGAATGTTGCCTATCTCTCAATCTAACACAACTTATCGATTCTCCCACCAGACCAAACTTAAAATGTCCCGAAAAATCTTCCACCTTAGATCTGTTTTTCACAAATGCACCTCACAAATTTCCTGGTATAGGTGTATTTGCTAACGTTTTGAGTGATCATTCCGTAATAGCAGCTCTTAGATCTACTAAACTTCCACCTGCTAAGCCCAGAATAATCCAAAAAAGGGATTTGAAACGTTTCTGTGAACAGTCATTCCTTTGGGATCTATCCCACTTTGATTGGCAACGTATCCTACAAATCAATGACGTGAACACCGCTTGGAACTATTTTCATGGTAGTTTCATTTACTTTGTAAACAAACACGCTCCTTTCCGGCAGTTCAGGATAAAGGGCCGTGACAGCCCCTGGTTTACTCCTGAACTAGCTGATCTCCTGCACTGGAGAGATCATCTTTGGGCAGCAGCAAGAAAATCACACTCAGACACTGATTGGTTGAAATTTCGGCAGCTAAGGAATAAATGCACAACTGCCATTAAAGCTGCAAAACGTAACTACTTCTTATCTCAGACCTCCAAAAATCTAAACGATCCTAAAAAATTCTGGAAAACCATTAAATCTCTCTCAGGCACCCCCCAATCATCTGACCTCCCATCACAATTTCTTGTTGACTCTGTTCCTGTGTCAAATAAGCACGAGATCCTGAACTGTTTCAATAAACATTTTGTTGCTTCTAGTTCTTTATTTGATACAGTTACAAACGGAAAATCGGCCACTTTATCTAATAATCAAACTTCAACAAATCAAATCCCTCCTACAAGCCAACCATCTGTTAATCACACCTTCTCTTTTTCTCCATTCTCAGTCAGTGAGGTAAATAAACTGTTAAATGATCTTGATCCTAAAAAATCTGCAGGTCCAGATGAACTTCCACCTTATTTCTTAAGGCTGGCTGCTCATATCATCACAGTCCCTGTGACCCACATCTTTAATCTATCCATAAGCCAAAACACCATTCCGGATGCTTGGAAAACAGCCTTTGTTCTTCCTTTGCTGAAGGGAGGTGACCCCACCTCACTGAACAATTATCGACCGATCTCTAAACTCTGCATCTTAGCCAAGGTTCAAGAAAAACTGATAAACTCTCAGATCAAAAATTATCTGGACTCATTTAACATCTTACCTCTCCATCAATCTGGTTTCAGGAAAAAACACAGCACAACAACTGCTTCTCTGAAGGTTCTGAATGATGTTGTTGAAGCATTGGATGCTAAGGACTATTGTGCTGCACTTTTCTTAGACCTGTCTAAAGCTTTTGACACTGTGGATCATAACATCCTGTGTCATAAGCTCTCAGAAATCGGTTTCTCTGATCACACCATCGGTTGGTTTTCTAACTATCTTTCCAATCGGAGGCAATGTGTTCAACATAACGGTGCTTCTTCCAGCTATTTAACAGTTAAAAATGGTGTACCACAAGGCTCAGTTTTAGGACCAACTCTCTTTACAATCTACATAGCTAATGTAGGTCACTGCATCCCTGATGCATCCTTACATTTCTATGCTGATGATACAGTTGTTTATTGCCGAGCTAAAACAGTAGCTAAGGCTTTCCAGTTACTACAATCCGCTTTTGACATCATCCAGTCAGATTTGTTCCGTCTCAAACTTGTCCTAAATGCTGATAAAACAAAAGGGATGTTTTTTTCAAATAGGAAGGCGGTTCCAGCAGATCCTCCTCTGATTTTATCTTCAAATGGTGTCCCTATTGAGTTTGTTGATTCCTATAAATATCTGGGTATCCTGATCGATTCACATCTCTCTTTTAAACTCCACGTGGAAAACCTAGTGAAGAAATTGAAAGTTAAACTGGGTTTCTTTTTCAGAAACAGATCATGTCTAACACTGAATGTTAGGAAACGCCTTGTATCTGTGACTTTCCTTCCCTCCATTGATTACGGTGACATTCTCTACATGAATGCTCCTACAAGCACCCTGCGGATGTTGGATGTGGTCTATCATGGTGCACTAAGATTCATAACTGGTTGTGATTATCGTACCCACCACTGCACCCTGTATTCACTGGTTAACTGGACATCATTAACCTCACGCAGACTCTTCCACTGGTACATTTTCATCTTTAAATCACTTCTTGGTCTGCTGCCCTCATACATCTCCTCCTACATGTCTTTGCGTGAGTGCAGCTACAGTGTGCGCTCTCAGGACATGATTACCTGCAGTGTTCCGTCAGTGAGGACTGAACTTGGAAAAAGGGCCTTCTCCTATTCTGCTCCTGCTTCATGGAATATCTTACAAAAAGATCTGAAGCTCTCGACCTTGACTTCTCTAAATGGTTTTCAGAATCTGTTGGAATCCTGGCAAAAACCAATGCAGATTTGTTCCTGTCTTTGATTTTATACGTCTACCTTATAATGTTTTGCTAGTTTTTTGATACTTTGTTAAAAAAAAAAAAAAAAAAAAATCTTTTGTTTTTTTCTCTCTTTTTGTTTTCTATTGTTTATTGTTTGTTTGTTTATTGTTTAATGAAATTCTATCACTGCTGTTCATTGTTCTTTAGTTTTAGCAGGTCGCTTTCGTAAATGAGCCCATGAGGTTCAAAAGATTTACCTGACTAAATAAAGATTGAATGAATGAAAAAAAAAGATAAACATCAGCTAAAAATACGCTAATCACTAATAGCATACAAATTATGAACACAATCTCATGTACCACATGTGATGCAAATGACAATAAACTTGACTTGAACTTGAAGTTGAAATGAATTTCAATGAAGCTGTCAAAAAGAAATTGGTAGATGTGCATCTACAAATTTAACTTTGGAGTCAGTCTGATTCAAGATGACAATCAAAGCCAAGTGATTATGAATACACAAAAATAGCTACAACTCAGTCAGTTTTACAGATGTTAAGCAAAACTTGATGTGGTAGTAGATGAGAGTCAGCCACAGTACATATGTTTAGTGTGACTCCTTGTGATACAGAATTAGATTGCACGCAACAACATTCTCAAAGTTTGATTAAAACAGCTAAAGCTCCTGTGAATATCTACATGAGACTATCTTGGTCTAAGCTTTTAACAGTGAGCAGTAGTCAATCCTTTAATAATAATAATAATAATAATAATGTCACATTTTTGTCATCTGTGTATGTTTCCATACAAGACGAAATTTGACTCTGCATTTAACCCAATCACCACCAGGTGGGGCAGTGGGCAGCTATAGAAAGCGCACCGGGGAGCAATGGGGATGAGGTGGGCTGCTCAAACACACCACAAGTTATGCCGTGACTAAGAATTCTAGGTCTGTAATGTTTTCATGATTTGCTTTTGGGACAATTCAAACACAATCCCTAAAAATAAGAGTTCAACTCATCACATTTTCCACATTCACCTGGTATTTTTGCACCTCTTTATGCTGCATATCTTCCAGATCATCTAGTTGTTTGTTCAGAGAGTTGATGACATTTCGGAGAGACTCGATCTCTGAGGAGCATGCCTGAAGCAGTCTCCGGTATTCCATGGTCTCCTCCCGGATGGCGTGCACGGCCTCATTGTTCTTGCTGGCTATCTCTGCCATGCTCACAAACTTGTTCCTGTACCAGTCCTCTGCAGCCTGCATGCTCTTGTTGGCCAGCTGCTCGTACTGTGCCTGGATGTCTCGTAAAGCTGCGGAGAGGTTGGGCCTACTCAGCTCCACATCAACACTGATGTTGGCCACCTGGAGCTGGCTCTGAAGCTCAGCCTTCTCCTCTGCAAATACCTTCTTCAGGAACATCAATTCATCACATAGGGAGACCACGGTGGCCTCTGCATCACAGCTGTAGACAGCAGCCCGTCCTGCCTCCTCTCTGGCTCTCTGAAGGGCCTGCTCAGCATCCCCATGCTGCCTTGCCTCCTCCTCATAGCGCTCTCTCATCTGCACATACACATCTTGCAGATAGTCCTTCTCTGCCTCCATCTGCATCTTCTCACTGTTCTCTGAATCAGTCATGGCCCTTAGGCTCCGAGCCTCCCGCTCGTAGAGTGCTTGCAGGTGAGATGGGTCATTTTGCAGCCTCTTCAGTGCGTCCAGCTCAGCCAGCAAAGCCAGATTTTGCAGCTCCAGGCGTCTCACTTTCTCGATGTAGGTGGCAAAGCGGTCGTTCAGGTCCACAAGCTGCTCCCTCTCCTGGGATCGCACCTCCAGTAGCTCAGTGTTGATGGAGCTGACTTGAGTCAGGTCTATCCTCCGTGAGCTATCGGGAAAAGAGGAGGAGGAGGCCGTCTTCAGGATCTTTTTCCCAGATGGAGGAGCCTGAGGAGAAGAGTACAGAGAGGAAGATATGAGGGATTTACTTTGTGAGCCTTTGTCCCAAGGACAATGGTAAGAGAAGGATTTGTAGCTCATGATGTTTTTTTGTTGTTGTTTTAGGAAAAGATGTGATTCAGTTTCAGAAGATTTTTTATGTCCCCCTTGTTCTGCACACCATCAGTGAGGATGAGCATGCATTTTTTTGCACTGCACCAGTTCAGTGATGCTGCAGATCCAGAGCTTTTATAGAGTGAGCCCCCACCACCACAGAGGCACACCAGTGCTCTCAGCATTTACCCAGCCAATAGGAAGCTTCTGCAGAGGAGAGAGGGAGACTGGTCATCCAAGGCAGCCAGACTGTATGATGATAATCAGTTTTATTTAATCTGGATTTAACAACAATTGCCACTCACATTAACATTTCTACATTTAAAGGTTATTTCATTTTGTGCATACAGTACAGACTCATATGCATTTTGTACTATTACACTCATACTGCATGTTTAAAATGGTACAAAAATGTAGGTGTTGGTGTGTGCATTTGTTTGTGTCTTTTAGCAGAATATGATGTGACTACATTTTAATGAAACATCATCAGGTTAACTGACAGACTGAGGTTAGATGAAGAAGCTGAAACAGGATTTTTATTTAAAACAAGCAGAATAAAAACTAAAATCAGCAAAACAGTAGATAAATGCGAAAATAACAAAAGTATACCAAAAAGCTTATATGAAAAACATAGTTAAAAACTTAAATTAGCAAACTCATAACTAAAAGCTAGAATTAACATCATAAATGAAGGCTAAAATTAGAAAAATAAGCAGTTAAAAGTTGAATTTAGCAAAACTGTAGCTAAAGCTAAAACGGGAAGAACAATAGCTAAAATTTGCAAATCAATAGCTAAAAAACAAAAAGCTAAATTATTTTTGAGGGAACAATGTTTATTAAGGAAGATATCTTAACATATTTTGATGAGGATTTTTTTAAATATAGTTAAATATCTTAAACTGTATATACTATATATAAACATATATATATATGTATATATATATATATATATATATATATATATATATATA
>JBBPBX010039382.1:9963-21550 GCA_038048925.1 Garcialebias charrua
TGACAGAATAAATACAACTCGACCGATAGCAACACGTACCTGAAATATTCTCTCCATTTTGACGAGATGTGTGGCCAGGTTCTGTTTTCAACTGCTACTTCCTGTTTACTGTAGACATGCGCAGTGCTGACGTCTGACGTAATGACGCTGTGCGTGGCTTGGTAGATGCGCTTCAAGCCAGCAGATGGAAACACTTCTGCTTCGCATTAATTTGTATTTACATATTTGCGAGATTTCAAAAATTAGCTCAAAAATCGAAATGAAAATGGATGGAAACACGGCTTCTGTTTCCATGTGAATGCAAGGCTGAAACAATTTTTAAAAAAAAAACGTGTATTCACAAAATGCCATCCCCATGTGGACAGGGCTTGGAACTCCATCCATCCATTATCTTTCAATTCAATTCAGTTTATTTATATAGCACCAAGGCACAACAGAAGTCATCTCTAGGCACTGAACAGAACTTTACCAACTTCTTCCTGTCAGGGTTGTAGGGGTGGCTGGTGCCCGTCTCCAGCCATCACTGCGCAAGAGGCGGGGGACACCCAGGACAGGTCTTCAGTCCATCACAGGGACACATAGAGATAAAGAAGACAAACAACCATTCGCTCTCTCACTCACACCTAGGGACAATTTAGAGTTACCAGTCAACCTAACATGCATGTTTTTTGGTCTGTGGGAGGAAACCGGAGAAAACCCACACATGTACGGAGAGAACATGCAAACTTCACCCAGAAATGTCTGAGGCCACGCTTCAATTCAGCAACCTTGTATGTGGGAGGTGACAGCATTACCAACTGTGCCACTGAGCCTCTCCATGAGGACAAATATATTTTAAAAAATTAAGTTTGCAGAATTGACACATTTAGGGCAATTTTTTAAACAATTTTAACCCATTTAACAACCTCCACACTAGAGGGTGACACGGGAGTGAATTTCTACTCCTGTCCCGTCCCACTCCCACAGAAAATAATCCTGTCCCGTCCCACTCCCAGGCTTGAGTAAAAAATTAATTCCTGTCCCGTCCCACTCCTGGTGCAATGACTCCCACTCCCATCCCGCTCCCATTCAAAATGACTCCCGCTCCTGTACCGCTCCCATCTTTTCTTCCTAATTTACTCGTAAGCAATACAATTAATTTGATTTAATCTTCACCACAATGTTTTTAAGATTAGGCTACTTTGTGTTTTGCAGTTTGATTTAAATAGATATAGCAACAGAAACAGTTCATCTGTGGCAGTAGAGGGAGGCATTTTTTGCCTTAATGTAAACAAAAAAAATTAAATCACTAAAGAGCACAAAACGTAGTACATGGCCTGTGATCTCTATAGATTTTCCTGCAGAGGACCACCTTAGTCTCTGTTTTTAGCTCATTTGGAGGTCAGTTAATTGAATAAACCCCAACATAGAATGTTGCATTTTACTCATTTATTGAGAAATTTCCTTAAAACAGTGACATTACTTTTATGTTTTCATTTTATCAACAAAAATACTGCACAAAACTTGTAAACAAAAGTGCATAAAGGCATTACTTTCACAATTCAGATACCTCTCCGCTCGTCTTTACTCCCTCCATTGCTGCTACTCTTTGAATTCCGGCGAAAGCAGTGGCCGGAAGTACCGTTGCCTTCTGGGTCATGTAGTTCTTTTAACTTGCGTTACAGTGCAAGCTGGTGGAAAGAGAACTACAAAATGGCGACGTTCCATGTTTTTTTTTTTTGTCACGACATATTTCCCGCTCCCGTCTGCTCCCGTTAACTTTCGATCCTGTACCGTCCCAATCCCGTGAATAACAGTTAAGTCGATTCCCATCCCACAGGAATCCCGTGGGAATCACGTGACCCGTGGGATTCCCGAAAAAATGTCAGCCTCTATGTCCACTCACACCTGATCATCATCACACTGATTGAAAACACCTGACTACATTCACCTTCAAATTCACTGCTAATCCTAAAGGTTCACATACTTTTGCCACTCACAAATATGTAATATTGGATCATTTCCCTCATGGTGGTGACCAAGTTTAAAGTGCGACTAAACCCAAAATTAACTTTTTTTAGCTGATAAACTCCCTAGAATGTGTTTAAAATGTTATCTAGCACTATGGCTGTGTTTATTCTCACATAATTGTGCATATCTGTGTAAATTGGCAATATTTGGCAATATTTGGTCTAAAAATGTGTTTACGGTAGTTCTATGGGTTGAACTGGTGGATTACACCTTAATTTTCTTATTTGTGCAAACGCTCATGTGTGACATGTCTGCTCATGTGTGATGTCACACAGGTGGTTCAAGCAGAGCCAATCCCCTGCAGAGATGAGAAGTGCATACCTTATATGGAAGTGCTGCATTTCACTCCTGACAAGCGGTTTTATTTTTATTTTCATTTTCATTTTTTTAGGCCTTTGGTTTTGGATGGAATGGGTGGAATAGATAAATACATCTACATGTTTATTCTTTGTTGTTGCTTGGTGTATGTTGTTGGCTAGAGGTTTAATTTGTTTTAGGTTGTTGCAGGTGGAGGCGTGAACAAAAGCACAACTCTACCTCCACCCTTCCTTGTCTCTCGACACGCCCATTTTCAGGGAGATTTTGGAAGGAGGAGTTACCGTCTCAACCTGGGTTTAGTCTCACTTTAATATTTTTGTCTCATTTGTTGGATCGCCTCATATGGATTAATTACTAGCTGGAAACGTCTCTGTGAACTTTGTGGATGTCTCAGGCAGCCGCGGATTTATCGCCGATTGTGCCAGGCCGCCGCGCGAACACCTCCGGCCTGGCTAGCTCCAGAAGCTAACACGGGAGCTAACACGGGAGCCGGCCTTTGAAGACTGGTGACCAGGATCGCCTCATATGGATTAATTACTAGCTGGAAACGTCTCTGTGAACTTTGTGGATGTCTCAGGCAGCCGCGGATTTATCGCCGATCGTGCCAGGCCGCCGCGCGAACACCTCCGGCCTGGCTAGCTCCAGAAGCTAACACGGGAGCTAACACGGGAGCCGGCCTTTGAAGACTGGTGACCAGGATCGCCTCATATGGATTAATTACTAGCTGGAAACGTCTCTGTGAACTTTGTGGATGTCTCAGGCAGCTGGGATTTATCGCCGATCGTGCCAGGCCGCCGCGCGAACACCTCCGGCCTGGCTAGCTCCAGAAGCTAACACGGGACGCAGCAGCGGCTTTGACCACCTCAAAGTAAGAAATTATATTTTTATTTAATTTATATTTTTATTACTGTACTGTATTAATTAATTACACTGTGTTAGGTGTGTTAGGATAGGCGAAGTACAGTACTTGGTACCACAAAAAAATAAAAATACAGGACATCCCCGAGTGACGAGTGTACGGAAGGGCTGACCTGCGAACAGATCGACCCGCGAATGGTTCTTAGGTCCCGAAGTCGTTCTTAAGTCGGGGGTTGGGTGTAATATACTCAAATCCCCCACCCCCAGATTCTCAGATTTTCCCCTGGGATTAATAAAGTATCTGAGTAGCTATCTATGTATCTATCTATGCATCTACCATCTATCTTTCTGATGATCATCGCTCAGTTGAAGATTCAGTGGAGAAATTTCAAATAAATAAATCATAAGACTTGAACTGTGATTGTGTAAAAACTAGTGGTGTAACGGTACACGTGGGTGTACCGAACAGTTACGGTACTTTCAGTTCTGTACACATGCATACCGTTCCTGCCATTTTTTTACTCTTTAAATTTTATTAACGAAAGATTATCCGCTGCGGAACGAAAATTCTTAAGCTTGTTTCAGCACGGCGCTATTATCTCGCAGCACACGTAGCATTAGCAGCCTAGCATCTCAAAATCATAGACAAACAATTTAAATGTACAGTATACGTAAACGTATTTATGTCTGTGGTTGCGGTCTCCTGTTCGGAAACATTACGTCTTTCTTGTTAAAAGACGAGCACAAATCCAAAGCTGTGTGTGGACGTTGTTTCACAGAGATTGGATCTGCAGCAGGCAACACGTCTAACTTGTTAACGGACTTGAAACGACATCATCCGAACGTGAACGTCTTCTACAAGCAAGAAAAGCAGCTTGTTGCAAAGACTGATAGCAGCAGCATTTAAACAACCTTCATCAGGTAATTCAGATCGGTTCAGAGCAATAACACAAGCTGTAGGAGTTTTTAAAGCTCTGGATCTACGTCTGAATGTTGTTGATGCGCTGACTTTAAAAGTTTTTGAGCCTCGCTACGACATCCATCACGTCAACACTTCAGCCAAAAAGTTCGGTACTTTATAAAAAAGCTAAAAAGGATATTGTCAACAAGCCCTGGAGCATATTAAAGCCCTGATGATGATGACAGCGATTCAACCACCTCATAACAACTGTTCAAGAAGAGGTACTGTTCTTTTCTTATTATTATCTAATTCACTTTTTTTTATTATTTAAAGTTAAAATCTTAACTCTTTTTTTTTTAACCTCTTTGTGTTTTATTTCCAGCCTGGGACAGAGATAGCTGAGTCTTTTTCATGTTCAGGGAAATCCACCAGAAATCACCTGCAGCTAAGAAGTTTGTGATGACTGAACTCTGAACTTTTCCAGGGACCTGTCCCACCTGTGGGAGCAGGTCCAAGAGGTTGTAAGTACCGTAATGAGGACAAATACAGCCACACTGCTACCACCAGTTGGGAGCGGTTTTCTCCACTGCTGGAGATATTCACTGCAACTAGATCTGTGCTTTTGGCAGAAAATGTGGACAAGTTGGTCTTTTTAGACAAAAACTTAAAACTTGATTAGGTAGTTAGATTGTAAACAGTCTGCTGCTGCTTATTGTTCTGGTTCTGACTGCTATTGTATTTATTAAGATTTTTATTATTGTTAGTTTATTTATTGTAAAGAGTGTGGTTATTTAAAACATCATCCACATGGGTTGCTTTTATTTATTTTTATACAAACGTATTGTTTACTTGGCATATTTTCAAAATAAATGTTTTGTAAGTCTTTATTTTTTCTTTGTTTGTACCGAAAATTAACCGAACCAAGCCCTCCTTGAAACTGAACCGAACCAAAATGTGATTTTTAGCGTACAGTTATACCCCTAGTAAAAAACTAAATAAGAAAGGTCTGAATGTCAGTTCAGACATGTCAAGTCCAACTCCCTGTGACCCGTTCAAAGTTTCAATGATATTTCTACATTGAAGTATCTCTTAGCTCGAAAAAGCTGGAAGTTCTCATATGACCAACATATTTTTGGTTGTAAATCCCCGACCAATATGGAAATTTTGGTTATCGCCGATACAGATATTGGGAGGGGGTGGCAAATGCTGATAACTGATAAAGGCTGAAATTTTTTGAGCTTTGTCCACCCCCAAGACCCTAATTAAATAGAGAGTGGAGTGGGGCTTGTTTATTTAGCATAGCTGTTTGCAACCATAAAGATGAGCAAATAAGATCCACACTTTAGTTTAATTTTGTCTTGAATGTTTTTGACTGTAATTAGCCCCACACTGGGATTACAAGTGAGGCAATGGTCATAAAAAGTCTTCCTAATGTGTGTTCACATTTTCTATCCTCCACTATTCACTACAAAGTGATCAAGTGTGTTACATAAATATAAATTACCATATTTTCCGCTGTACACGTCGCACCACCGTATTTGTTGTATCTGTCCAATTATGTCCAATCAATTATGTTCAATAAAGGGGAAAAATCCATAAATATGTCGCACCGCCGTATAAGTCGCATGTATTATGTACGCGTCGCGTATGTTACGCGTCACCGCTGACAACCCGGAAATGTGGGCCGGTGTTTTGCCAAAAATGGATTGGCTGCCAAATGGCGGCCACAGGAGCGTGTACGGAAAGACTTTAACAAGATTAACACTTAAAAACAATTACAGTATTTGTTTGCTGAAAATTATAGTAAAGGTGTGTCTCAGTTGAACTTTTCCTTAATAAATGCACGTACTGGTCAAATCAGCTGAATTTTAAAAATTGTTTAGCTACCTCGGTTCTGCGAAGCGAGCACGTGCAGCCAGAGGAGCCACTGCATTTCTTTAAAATTTAACAAGATAACGACCTAAAACAATTATTTGTTTGCTCGACATTATAGTAAAGGTGCGTCTCAGTTGAACTTTTCCTTAATAAATGCACGTAATGGTCAAATCAGCTGAATTTCAAAAAGTTTTGCTTCACCTAAGCGTCACCTGCTGCTGAGAGGTGCTGTGAAGCATGCACGCGCAGCTGTACAAGGCATGCACAGCTGTAGGAGCCTCCGCATTTCTTAGAACTTTAACAAGATAAACACCTAAAAACATTTATTTGTTTGCTCGACATTATAGTAAAGGTGCGTCTCAGTTGAACTTTTCCTTAATAAATGCACGTAATGGTCAAATCAGCTGAATTTCAAAAAGTTTTGCTTCACCCAAGCGTCACCTGCTGCTGAGAGGTGCTGTGAAGCATGCACGCGCAGCTGTAGGAGCCTCCGCATTTCTTAGAACTTTAACAAGATAAACACCTAAAAACATTTATTTGTTTGCTTGAAATTATAGTAAAGGTGTGTCTCAGTTGAACTTTTGCTTAATAAATGCACTTTGACGGTTAAAACATGACAAAATGACACAGACGAAATAAAGCGGCTTTAACATTACTACACGCTCATCCGCCCATAATGATGACAGAAACGCCTACCGTAATTTTCGGCGTATAAGTCGCAGTTTTTTGCCTAATTTGCAGGTCCTGCTACCAGCAAAGCAACGTATTTATGGATTTTTTCCCCATATTTTTAGACCAATTTTTGGCTGAGATATGACCGTTTTCATTCATTCTGACTGGAAAAAATGGAACAGTACCACTTCCGGCCGCTAAGGGCGCTAAAGGGCCCTCTAGGCTTTTGACGACTACCGGTGTATGTGTACGGATATTTTAGAGCAAAAAAAGTCCTGCTGGATGGACAGCATATGCGCACATCATGCTGCAATTTAAAGATAAAATTAAAGTGTTTAACTCCATTCCTGCCATCATCCTGGGAGGCTTTACCAAAGTGCTGCAGCCTCTGGACATTTCTGTGAACCGGAGCTTCAAAGCAGCTCTGCGCCGCCTTTGGGAGGAGTGGATGGTGGACGGAAAGCAACAGCTTCACGGCTCAGGACACCGCAACGCGACATTCCAACAGGTCCTCGGATGGATGGATAAAGCGTGGACCTCAGTCACTAAATAATCCATCCAGTCGGGGTTCAGGAAGGCCAGGATGTTTGCTGGATGTGGAGGAGGAAGAGGCGGCAGTGCTCCGAGCGCTGCATCAACTACCAGTACCTCAGGAGTTGGCAGAACTCTTTGCCAGCGACATAAAGGATGAAGAATTCAACGGGTTTGAATAAATAAATAAAAAGGTGTTTCTATCATCATTATGGGCGGGTGAGCATGTAGTAATTTTAAAGCTGCTTTATTTCGTCGGCTTCATTTTGCCATGTTTTAACCGTCAAAGTGTATTTATTAAGAAAAGTTCAAGTGAGACACACCTTTGCTATAATGTCAGCAAACAAAATATTTTTTTAGGTGTTTATCTAGTTAAATTTTAAAGAAATGCAGCGTTTCCGCTGGCTGCGCATGCACGCTTCGCAGCAGAGAGGCAGCAAAACAATTTTTTTAATTCAGCTGATTTGACCATTACGTGCATTTATTAAGGAAAAGTTCAGCTGAGACGCAGGCACCTTTACTAGGACTTCTGCGTAGACCTCGTTACATCCATAGAGGCTCTCGAAAGAAATCAGTTTATTCTCGCTCTGAATCGATTCCATCCGGGAGACGTGTCGCACCTCAACTACGTCATCAGAACGCTGCGTCTGTAGTCCCTTGTAGTCCGCAGCGCACGAAGTGGCAAGGAAAACGTGGAGTGGACTTCAGTCTGCTTAAACCGGTTCAAAAAGCTCCTACACCAACTAGCATTAAAATAGAACTTTTCAATGTACAATCACTATCCAATAAATCATGTCTAATTCATGATCACATTCTGGAGAAAAACTTGGACCTCATGTGCCTCACAGAGACTTGGCATCAACCAGACGTGTTCAGTTCTCTGAATGAAGCTTGTCCCTCTGGATATAGTTATCTGCAGAGAGCCCGCACTGGCCGCGGTGGTGGTCTGGCTGTAATCTACCGCAGTAATTTAAAATTGTCACATCTGTCTTCTCATAATTTTTCTTCTTTTGAATGTTTGGCCTTCAACTTCAAAGCCCCACTCCTGATGAACGTTATATTGATTTATAGACCTCCCAAACCGCATGTTTCATTTAACTCAGAAATGCATGACCTCCTCACTTTTTTCTGCACCTCCCCTGTAAAAACTATTTTTCTTGGCGATCTAAATATCCACATGGACAATTCCTCTTCCCCTCTGGCTACAGATTTTAAGTCTCTTTTGGAATCTCTCAACCTCACCCAACATGTGGACGCCCCTACGCACAACAGGGGGCATACTCTGGATTTGGTGATTACAGACACTGTACTCAATAACTTGTCTGTATATGACCTGGGTGTCTCAGACCACAGGGTCATCTCCCTGGAAGTGCCTTCAACTTCGCCTGCTTCTAACCCAAAACGACCTATCCAGTTCCGTGACTATAAAAACATTTCCCCTGATGTTTTGTCTGCTGATCTTCACGCCCTGACCGCTGTCAATCACTCATCTGCAGATGACTCTGTGGATTACTACAACCAATCTCTCCAGGAGCTTCTGGACCTACATGCTCCCTTGAAGTCAAGACTGGTGTCTTTCTCCCGTTCAGCCCCTTGGTACACTGGTGAGCTGCGCAGGATGAAGGCAACTGGCCGTGCTATTGAGAGACGTGTAAAATCATCTGGTCTCTCGGTACATAAGCAAGCGTACAAAGAACATCAGAAAGCGTACGCCTATTCTCTTAAAGAAGCACGCTCCAAATATTATTCCAACATCATCAACACCTGCCCTGGAAACTCTAAACAGCTCTTCTCCACAATAACTCATCTGCTTAATCCCATTAAACTAACTCATGAGGACTCTGTTCAAAAATGCAACCTGTTCCTCTCATCATTTAAAAACAAAGTTGACACTATCAGATCTCAGCTCCACAACCTCCCTGATCTTAGTGTGCCATCTACCCGTCTGCTTTCTGGGACCCTGAGCAGCTTTGATGAAGTCGTTCAGAGTGAGGTGGAGACCATCCTCAAGAAAATGAAGCCTTCATCCTGCGCCCTGGATCCCTTCCCCTCGTCTCTCATAAAATCCAATCACTCTGCAATAAGCCCATTAATCACACAAATAATAAACAAGTCTCTACAATCTGGTCATGTTCCATTGCCTCTAAAAACTGCCATCATTAGGACTCTTCTGAAAAAATCTAATTTGGATCCCGACAATTTTTCTAATTACCACTAGGGCTGAAACAACGAATCGATAAAATCGATAAAAATCGATTTTTAAAAGTGTTGGCAACGAATTTCATCATCGATTCGTTGTGTCGCGCGATTATGCATCTTTCACGGCGCCGCGGAGCTGTTTTGTTCACCGGTGAAGCTTTTGTCAAAGCTGGCTGAGCCTGGCTGAATAAAGTTTGAAAAAAAAAAAAACTGCAGCGTCAGCGTGCTGCGCCTGCGCGTGTGTGTGGCTTCTGAACAGAGCGAGGAGGGAGGAGGAAACAGCAGAGACTGTTTTCAAAGTCTATTTTACAATGACCGACGCGACGCAGAGAAAACTGTAAATAAGTCCTACAACGTGTGGGAGCACCTGACGCTTCACAAAGATAAAAAAAGCTTTAAAAAGTGACGACGCGACACGAGATAACCACGCAGATGAAATGTAAACATGACGGGCTTCACCACCGTGTGAATGAAGGAAGAGCAGCAGGTAATTCAAAACATATTTGTTCTGTTTCAAAGAGAGAAAACGTGATATCAGTGTCTCTGGCAGCTGAAGCTGCTTGTTTCTTAGCTGTGACAGAGAATGTGTGTGTTTTTATTTTTAATGTAACGAAACAAGCAGTGTTTAAATGTGTTTTATAAATAAATCTAACACAAAGATGGTGATAATTTAATGATTTAGCTTCAACTTTTAATTTGCTGGCAAAGTCTGAAGTCACTGCATTGTATGGAAGGATGAATTGCATTTAAACAGGAATTACAGTAATTTATTCATCTACTCAAGTGTGTGTAATTAGTATTTTATATTTGTGTGTGTGTGTGTGTGTGTGTGTGTGTGTGTGTGTGTGTGTGTGTGTGTGTGTGTGTGTGTGTGTGTGCTTGTGTGTTTAACCAAGTGAAACAAGGCATTTCTTGAGTTACTGTAAATTATGATATAATACATATAAACTCTCTCTCATTCCAGAAAACAACAATGACAGCCTTCATGATGGACAGACATCATGCACACCACCACAGCAAGCAGCAGAGACTGAAAGATCCTTACATGAACGTCACTGACATGAGGCCTCTGTCGATGGTTGAAGACGAAGACTTCACTTTTAACCCAGGTTACAATGATCCACACTTGTAATGGTAAATGGACTGTACTGTACTTATATAGCACCTTTCTATCTAATTGATACTCAAAGTGCTTTACATTGTTTATACTGTAGTAGTGTAAAGCACTACATGTCCTCATTTACCCATTCATACAGCACTCTACTAGATTACAAAGAACAAATCATTCTAAAGAGACAAATCAGAGCTTTAGCTCACATTCATACACCAATGGGGCACAAACATGGGGTTCAGTGTCTTGCCCATGGACACTTAGGCATGTGACTGCTGGTGGATTCCAAGCCCCAACTCTTGCATTGGAGGACGACTGCTCTAACAACTCAGCCACAGCTGCCCCATCCAGGTTAAAACAATCCACACCTTTAATCCAGGTTACACTTGTCCCTCAAAAACACATTTTACAAAGTAGCTACATTTTGTGCAGGTATAAATCATACATTTGTATATATGTTTGTGTACATTTATTTTTTATTGAAGCTGACTAACTTTATTTTTTAATTATTCAATATTTTACTAACAGAATAGTCAAGTAGCAACCTGTTTTTTGTGCGATTTGATATGTCAGTCAAATTTTGGAATAAAGAGGTGATAATTAAAACTTGTTTCCTTTTTTTTTTTTGCCGATTCATCGATGAATCGAAAAAATAATCGGCCGATTAATCGATTATTGAAATAATCGTTAGTTGCAGCCCTAATATATATACAGGTAGTCCCCGATTTACGAGCGAGATCCGTTACAACGAGGCGCTCGTAAACCGGAAATCTCGTAATTTGGAACGGCCGCCATGTCTCTCGTAAATCCGGAATTTCGCTCGTAAATTGGAACGGTTTCGCTAGCGCGACTACAAACACTCTATTTTCATCCAAAAACTGCTTATGAGTGCATAAAAATGATCGGAAACGTGTGTCCATATGTTTATCTAACTAACTGTGGTGAAAAAACACATGAAAACTCAGTATTTTTTGCGTTTTTTCCAAAAATTCGCCAGCTCGTAAGTCTGGAACCTCGTAGATCAGAGCGCTCGTAATTCGGGGACTACCTGTATATATATATATATATTATATATATATATATATATGTATATATATATATATATATATATA
>JBBPBX010039383.1:0-29917 GCA_038048925.1 Garcialebias charrua
TTCTTCTTCTTCTCCTCTCAGAGGTGATGATGACTCAACATTCTTCTTCTTCTCCTCTCAGAGGTGAGTGTTGACTCAACATTCTTCTTCTTCTCCTCTCAGAGGTGATGATGACTCAACATTCTTCTTCTTCTCCTCTCAGAGGTGAGTGTTGACTCAACATTCTTCTTCTTCTCCTCTCAGAGGTGAGTGTTGACTCAACATTCTTCTTCTTCTCCTCTCAGAGGTGAGTGTTGACTCAACATTCTTCTTCTCCTCTCAGAGGTGAGTGTTGACTCAACATTCTTCTTCTTCTCCTCTCAGAGGTGATGATGACTCAACATTCTTCTTCTTCTCCTCTCAGAGGTGAGTGTTGACTCAACATTCTTCTTCTTCTCCTCTCAGAGGTGAGTGTTGACTCAACATTCTTCTTCTTCTCCTCTCAGAGGTGAGTGTTGACTCAACATTCTTCTTCTTCTCCTCTCAGAGGTGATGATGACTCAACATTCTTCTTCTTCTCCTCTCAGAGGTGAGTGTTGACTCAACATTCTTCTTCTTCTCCTCTCAGAGGTGATGATGACTCAACATTCTTCTTCTTCTCCTCTCAGAGGTGATGATGACTCAACATTCTTCTTCTTCTCCTCTCAGAGGTGAGTGATGACTCAACATTCTTCTTCTCCTCTCAGAGGTGATGATGACTCAACATTCTTCTTCTCCTCTCAGAGGTGAGTGTTGACTCAACATTCTTCTTCTTCTCCTCTCAGAGGTGATGATGACTCAACATTCTTCTTCTCCTCTCAGAGGTGAGTGTTGACTCAACATTCTTCTTCTCCTCTCAGAGGTGATGATGACTCAACATTCTTCTTCTTCTCCTCTCAGAGGTGATGATGACTCAACATTCTTCTTCTCCTCTCAGAGGTGAGTGTTGACTCAACATTCTTCTTCTTCTCCTCTCAGAGGTGATGTTGACTCAACATTCTTCTTCTTCTCCTCTCAGAGGTGAGTGTTGACTCAACATTCTTCTTCTTCTCCTCTCAGAGGTGAGTGTTGACTCAACATTCTTCTTCTTCTCCTCTCAGAGGTGAGTGTTGACTCAACATTCTTCTTCTTCTCCTCTCAGAGGTGAGTGTTGACTCAACATTCTTCTTCTTCTCCTCTCAGAGGTGATGATGACTCAACATTCTTCTTCTTCTCCTCTCAGAGGTGAGTGTTGACTCAACATTCTTCTTCTTCTCCTCTCAGAGGTGAGTGTTGACTCAACATTCTTCTTCTTCTCCTCTCAGAGGTGAGTGTTGACTCAACATTCTTCTTCTTCTCCTCTCAGAGGTGATGATGACTCAACATTCTTCTTCTTCTCCTCTCAGAGGTGAGTGTTGACTCAACATTCTTCTTCTTCTCCTCTCAGAGGTGATGATGACTCAACATTCTTCTTCTTCTCCTCTCAGAGGTGAGTGTTGACTCAACATTCTTCTTCTTCTCCTCTCAGAGGTGAGTGTTGACTCAACATTCTTCTTCTTCTCCTCTCAGAGGTGATGATGACTCAACATTCTTCTTCTTCTCCTCTCAGAGGTGAGTGTTGACTCAACATTCTTCTTCTTCTCCTCTCAGAGGTGAGTGTTGACTCAACATTCTTCTTCTTCTCCTCTCAGAGGTGAGTGTTGACTCAACATTCTTCTTCTTCTCCTCTCAGAGGTGAGTGTTGACTCAACATTCTTCTTCTCCTCTCAGAGGTGATGATGACTCAACATTCTTCTTCTTCTCCTCTCAGAGGTGAGTGTTGACTCAACATTCTTCTTCTTCTCCTCTCAGAGGTGATGATGACTCAACATTCTTCTTCTTCTCCTCTCAGAGGTGAGTGTTGACTCAACATTCTTCTTCTTCTCCTCTCAGAGGTGAGTGTTGACTCAACATTCTTCTTCTTCTCCTCTCAGAGGTGATGTTGACTCAACATTCTTCTTCTTCTCCTCTCAGAGGTGATGTTGACTCAACATTCTTCTTCTTCTCCTCTCAGAGGTGAGTGTTGACTCAACATTCTTCTTCTTCTCCTCTCAGAGGTGAGTGTTGACTCAACATTCTTCTTCTCCTCCTCTCAGAGGTGAGTGTTGACTCAACATTCTTCTTCTCCTCCTCTCAGAGGTGATGATGACTCAGCATTCTTCTTCTCCTCCTTTCAGAAGTGAGTGTTGACTCAACATTCTTCTTCTTCTCCTCTCAGAGGTGATGATGACTCAACATTCTTCTTCTTCTCCTCTCAGAGGTGAGTGATGACTCAACATTCTTCTTCTTCTCCTCTCAGAGGTGAGTGTTGACTCAACATTCTTCTTCTTCTCCTCTCAGAGGTGATGATGACTCAACATTCTTCTTCTTCTCCTCTCAGAGGTGAGTGTTGACTCAACATTCTTCTTCTTCTCCTCTCAGAGGTGAGTGTTGACTCAACATTCTTCTTCTTCTCCTCTCAGAGGTGAGTGTTGACTCAACATTCTTCTTCTCCTCCTCTCAGAGGTGAGTGTTGACTCAACATTCTTCTTCTCCTCCTCTCAGAGGTGATGATGACTCAGCATTCTTCTTCTCCTCCTTTCAGAAGTGAGTGTTGACTCAACATTCTTCTTCTTCTCCTCTCAGAGGTGATGATGACTCAACATTCTTCTTCTTCTCCTCTCAGAGGTGATGATGACTCAACATTCTTCTTCTTCTCCTCTCAGAGGTGAGTGTTGACTCAACATTCTTCTTCTTCTCCTCTCAGAGGTGATGATGACTCAACATTCTTCTTCTTCTCCTCTCAGAGGTGAGTGTTGACTCAACATTCTTCTTCTTCTCCTCTCAGAGGTGATGATGACTCAACATTCTTCTTCTTCTCCTCTCAGAGGTGAGTGTTGACTCAACATTCTTCTTCTTCTCCTCTCAGAGGTGAGTGTTGACTCAACATTCTTCTTCTTCTCCTCTCAGAGGTGAGTGTTGACTCAACATTCTTCTTCTTCTCCTCTCAGAGGTGAGTGTTGACTCAACATTCTTCTTCTTCTCCTCTCAGAGGTGAGTGTTGACTCAACATTCTTCTTCTTCTCCTCTCAGAGGTGAGTGTTGACTCAACATTCTTCTTCTTCTCCTCTCAGAGGTGAGTGTTGACTCAACATTCTTCTTCTTCTCCTCTCAGAGGTGAGTGTTGACTCAACATTCTTCTTCTTCTCCTCTCAGAGGTGAGTGTTGACTCAACATTCTTCTTCTTCTCCTCTCAGAGGTGAGTGTTGACTCAACATTCTTCTTCTTCTCCTCTCAGAGGTGAGTGTTGACTCAACATTCTTCTTCTTCTCCTCTCAGAGGTGAGTGTTGACTCAACATTCTTCTTCTTCTCCTCTCAGAGGTGAGTGATGACTCAACATTCTTCTTCTTCTCCTCTCAGAGGTGAGTGTTGACTCAACATTCTTCTTCTTCTCCTCTCAGAGGTGATGATGACTCAACATTCTTCTTCTTCTCCTCTCAGAGGTGATGATGACTCAACATTCTTCTTCTTCT
Organism: Garcialebias charrua; assembly: GCA_038048925.1. Taxonomy (NCBI): domain Eukaryota; kingdom Metazoa; phylum Chordata; class Actinopteri; order Cyprinodontiformes; family Rivulidae; genus Garcialebias; species Garcialebias charrua. Next base: position 3,490 of record JBBPBX010039383.1, read on the forward strand.
CCTCTCAGAGGTGAGTGTTGACTCAACATTCTTCTTCTTCTCCTCTCAGAGGTGAGTGTTGACTCAACATTCTTCTTCTTCTCCTCTCAGAGGTGAGTGTTGACTCAACATTCTTCTTCTTCTCCTCTCAGAGGTGATGTTGACTCAACATTCTTCTTCTTCTCCTCTCAGAGGTGAGTGTTGACTCAACATTCTTCTTCTTCTCCTCTCAGAGGTGATGTTGACTCAACATTCTTCTTCTTCTCCTCTCAGAGGTGAGTGTTGACTCAACATTCTTCTTCTTCTCCTCTCAGAGGTGAGTGTTGACTCAACATTCTTCTTCTTCTCCTCTCAGAGGTGATGTTGACTCAACATTCTTCTTCTTCTCCTCTCAGAGGTGAGTGTTGACTCAACATTCTTCTTCTTCTCCTCTCAGAGGTGAGTGTTGACTCAACATTCTTCTTCTTCTCCTCTCAGAGGTGAGTGTTGACTCAACATTCTTCTTCTTCTCCTCTCAGAGGTGAGTGTTGACTCAACATTCTTCTTCTTCTCCTCTCAGAGTCTCTGAGGGGCTTTTCTCTCTGTGGAGGGAACAAGAGGCAGAACTCACTGTGATGTCACGGGTCAAACATGCAGAGTTATTCAGAGCGAGCTGTGGAGGATCATACGAGCTGCAGACCTGTTGAAGCTGCTGTGATGCTCACAAAGGACAGATTCCAATTTTGGAGGACGGGGATGTTTTTTTAATAAATATTTTATGTATAAACAATGTTTTTATTTTATTTATCCTGTTTTCGCTTTGACTTTATTAAATAATCTGTTAATTAAAGTTAACTCAGCTGAAAAATCATAAAAAGACTAAATTATTGGATCTCAGCATCATTTCCCTCAAACATGTATAAAGAAGAGCTGCAGCCTTTGGTTGAACTTTATTCTAACCCTCAGATGTTCAACTCACAAAACAAGAATTACAATTTAAATCACTAAAATAAAATAATCTGTGTACAAGAAACAAATCCACACATCTAAATTGAACAATAAAAGTAGAACAATGAGTGAAAATACATCAAATGATGAGGGAACAAAAATAGATGTTTTTGTAGAATCTGGTTCATCAGAGATTTAATTCAGTTCAGTTTATTTAAATAGCTCCAAGTCACAACAGAAGTCGTCTCAGGAACTGAACAGAAAGATTCATCTGAAAGTCCTGATGAACCTTTTATTAGAACCTGCAGAGATTTGAACAGCTGATCTGAAGCAACATGCAGGTGTTCAACTGAACTGAGCACTCATGCTGTTTGATGGTCTCCTTCTCTGTGGAGGCCATACATCCATCCATCCATCCATCATCCATCCATCCATCTATCATCTTCTGCAGAATCTGCTCAACTGTTATTACGTTATAAATTTTTTGGTTCTAGGATGAAGTCAGACAAAAACAGTCAAAATTCATAAAGGACAGTTATGAGTTATCGGCTGTTCAACTGGAGCCCCTGAGACGTTCAGCTGAAAGCCCTGCTGCACCTTTACTCCATCCATCCATTATCTTCTGCTTATTCTGAAGTCGGGTCGCGGGGGCAGCATCTTTACCAGGGAGGCCCAGACATCCACAGCCACCTCTTCAGCTCTTCTAGAAGAACCACAAGACAACTGACTAATTAATATGTAATACTTTGTTTTTTAAATTTAATGAAACGCAAACCACATTTAAGGACAATGGAGATGATGCAATAAGCCACGTTTCAACAAGTCCATTCATCAAATAATTTTTTCAATAGAGAAGCAGCATCAATTGTTTGAGCCACACAAATAAAAACATGTTGAAAGGAGCACAGTGAGAAGCTGATTCACACAGAAAGTTCACATGTTGTTAAACAACAGCTGCAGCTCCATCAAATGAGCAGACACCATGAAGCAGATCATTTCAGCTGCTACATTTTAGCTGCTCTTTAGCCTTTTGGACACTAAAGAATCAACTACAATCTTCCAGTAATTCACTTTGTTGGAAATAAATTTCAGCTCTTCAGAAAAGTTCCATGTGTCCATCACTAGTGTTTGCTCCAAATGGCCTGGAAGGTTCTGGATCTGTGATCAGGCTGGACAACAGGAAGTAGCTGGAGCCAATCAGAGCGTCTGAAATGTGGTCACATGTAGAGGCGTGGCCAACTGGAGCCAATCAGAGCGTCTGAAATGTGGTCACATGTAGAGGCGTGGCCAACTGGAGCCAATCAGAGCGTCTGAAATGTGGTCACATGTAGAGGCGTGGCCAACTGGAGCCAATCAGAGCATCTGAAATGTGGTCACATGTAGAGGCGTGGCCAACTGGAGCCAATCAGAGCGTCTGAAATGTGGTCACATGTAGAGGCGTGGCCAACTGGAGCCAATCAGAGCATCTGAAATGTGGTCACATGTAGAGGCGTGGCCAACTGGAGCCAATCAGAGCGTCTGAAATGTGGTCACATGTAGAGGCGTGGCCAACTGGAGCCAATCAGAGCGTCTGAAATGTGGTCACATGTAGAGGCGTGGCCAACTGGAGCCAATCAGAGCGTCTGAAATGTGGTCACATGTAGAGGCGTGGCCAACTGGAGCCAATCAGAGCGTCTGAAATGTGGTCACATGTAGAGGCGTGGCCAACTGGAGCCAATCAGAGCGTCTGAAATGTGGTCACATGTAGAGGCGTGGCCAACTGGAGCCAATCAGAGCGTCTGAAATGTGGTCACATGTAGAGGCGTGGCCAACTGGAGCCAATCAGAGCGTCTGAAATGTGGTCACATGTAGAGGCGTGGCCAACTGGAGCCAATCAGAGCGTCTGAAATGTGGTCACATGTAGAGGCGTGGCCAACTGGAGCCAATCAGAGCGTCTGAAATGTGGTCACATGTAGAGGCGTGGCCAACTGGAGCCAATCAGAGCGTCTGAAATGTGGTCACATGTAGAGGCGTGGCCAACTGGAGCCAATCAGAGCGTCTGAAATGTGGTCACATGTAGAGGCGTGGCCAACTGGAGCCAATCAGAGCGTCTGAAATGTGGTCACATGTAGAGGCGTGGCCAACTGGAGCCAATCAGAGCGTCTGAAATGTGGTCACATGTAGAGGCGTGGCCAACTGGAGCCAATCAGAGCGTCTGAAATGTGGTCACATGTAGAGGCGTGGCCAACTGGAGCCAATCAGAGCGTCTGAAATGTGGTCACATGTAGAGGCGTGGCCAACTGGAGCCAATCAGAGCGTCTGAAATGTGGTCACATGTAGAGGCGTGGCCAACTGGAGCCAATCAGAGCGTCTGAAATGTGGTCACATGTAGAGGCGTGGCCAACTGGAGCCAATCAGAGCGTCTGAAATGTGGTCACATGTAGAGGCGTGGCCAACTGGAGCCAATCAGAGCGTCTGAAATGTGGTCACATGTAGAGGCGTGGCCAACTGGAGCCAATCAGAGCGTCTGAAATGTGGTCACATGTAGAGGCGTGGCCAACTGGAGCCAATCAGAGCGTCTGAAATGTGGTCACATGTAGAGGCGTGGCCAACTGGAGCCAATCAGAGCGTCTGAAATGTGGTCACATGTAGAGGCGTGGCCAACTGGAGCCAATCAGAGCGTCTGAAATGTGGTCACATGTAGAGGCGTGGCCAACTGCAGCCAATCAGAGCGTCTGAAGTGTGGTCACATGTAGAGGCGTGGCCAACTGGAGCCACTAACCACTGCTGCCCACAGCTTCTTGTGAAATGACTCAATCAAAGTTGTCTACAAATGATGTGTAAAACACTTGAAGAATAGAAATGATCATTTCAGTGTGATGTGCACACATGAAGCTGTCAAATGATGCAACATGTTGAAGAAAGCAGAAAAACAGCTGGTAAACAAACTAAACAGCTGCCCTGCTCTACATTTAGATTACACTTCATTCTTGGAGCTCACACACTTCACATGACATCAAGCTGACTTTTGAAACCATGGAAGGTGACAAGATATGTCTGCTTCTGTTAGTGAAGGAAGCAGAAGTGTTGAAGTGCAAGTTCACTTTTCACATCATCTTCATGAGGTTCTGATGATCGCTCAGTGGATCACCAGAGAGCTGGACTACAAAGTGAAGGGAACAGCTGTGTTGAGATGAAACTTCTCAGAGTCACAAACGAGCCTGATGACATCACCATGGTAACAGAGGCAAACGAGCCTGATGACATCACCATGGTAACAGAGACAAACGAGCTTGATGACATCACCATGGTAACAGAGACTGAAGTCAGTCTGATGACATCACCATGGTAACAGAGACTGAAGTCAGTCTGATGTGAAACTGTCAGGAAGAAGCTCCATGTGTTCACTGAATCTTTTCTTAATGACATCCCAAATATTCAAATGTGACTGAAACAGCATTAATATCTCATTATAGTTCTACCAGCTGCTGTAAGATTTGAAACAGATCCATTTTTTACCCGCTTCTTCCATTTTGGGTCACGGGGGTCGCCGGTGCCCATGTTCAGCAATCAATGTGCGAGGGGCGGGGTACACCCTGGATGGGTCGCAAATCCATCACAGGGCCACATCGAGACAAACAACCATTCACGCTCTCACTCACACCTAGGGACAATTTAGAGTTACAAAACAGCCTATCATGCATGTTTTTGAACTGTGAGGAAACCGGAGTACCCGGAGGAAACGCACGCATGCACGGAGAGAACATGCAAACTCCACCCATAAAGGCCCCTGGACTGAGATTTGAACAGGGACCTGCTCACTGAGAGGCAGCAGCTCTACCAATTGTGCCATCGTGCTGCAATTTTATTGAACATTTAATTAAAAAATCACTGGATGTTCCTCTACAATTGATTTATTTTTGAGTCAACCTGAATCAAGATGGCCGCCACAACAAAATGAATATATCGGTCAATTTTAAAGGAATTCATTTAAATGTCAGTGTGGTAGTAGAGACTGACCTCCATCTTTTACTCTGAGTGCTGTCTCATAACACATAATATGTGTTTAAAACTTTGCCATTAACTATTGAAATCAGTTGTTTGTCTGTTAGCAAAATTTATCAGAGACAATTGAACAGATTTTAGTAAAACTCTCAGAAACTAATAATTGGACATACATGCAAAACTGATTAACTCCTGAATTTAATTAACTAAAGATGGCCGCCACAGCCAACTGACTTCAGGAAACACCAACATGACTATAGCTCAGCCAGTTTGACAGATATTGAGCTGACAGTTGTTGTGGTAGTAGCTGAGCATCATACTCAACACATACTTTGAGTGTAACACATTGTGCAACATTTTTGTCTAAAACCTTGATATAAATTGTTGGAATCAGTTCTGTTTGTCTGTTGGCAAAATATCTCATAAACCACTGAACAGATTTCAAAGATACTTTCAATAATTAATCTTTGGATTAATTATTGAAACTTGAAACTGTTTACTGTTTGGAGTCAACCTCATTCAAGATGGCTGCTGCAGCTATTTGACCTCAGCCAACACCAAAGAGTCTTTACCTCAGTGGATTTTACAGACACTGAGCTAAAATGTGGTGTGGTAGTAGCTGAGAGTCATTCACAACATTCTTCAACATCATGTCAGATTGTTCAAGATATCACAATATCTCTGGAGATTGAACATAAAGTTTTTTTTTCAAGGTTTGATCAAAACATCTTTCAGTTGGATCAACGTTTTTCAGAGTTCAGAGTTTTAAAAAGTTTTGTTTTGTTTTCTAAACTTACATGTTTTATTCTTTATTCAGATTGATCAGATGCAGTTTGTCAGAGATCAGCTGTTCTTCTCTGAGCTCAGCTCTGAAGTACAACCCCTCCCATCTGAAAGAACTGGACCTGAGCCTCAACAACCTGCAGGCTCCAGATGTTCAGCAGCTGTTGTATCTTGTGGAGAGTCCAGACTACAGACTGGAGACTCTGAGGTCAGTAGAAGGTTGGAGTCATTCAGTGGAATTGGACTAAAGCCAGTTGTTGTCAAAGCAAAGATCCAGTGTTTCCAGTAAACCTGCAGCTTCCCAGTAAGTGTATTTCTGAATGAATGTATGAGAGGAGAACAGGGACTGGTTTCAGGATCAAACACAAAGACAAGAAAAGAAGGAAAGAGCGAGCATTACTTGAAGGAATGCACATCATTACTATTTTATGCTTATGTCTATTATTATATGTTTCAGTGTTTCAATGTTTAGATGTTTACTGTTGCACCGAGGGACTGATTCAAGATTCATTCAAGATGGCTGCTGCAGCTATTTGACCTCAGCCAACACCAAAGACTTTAACATTGATATGGGAAATAAAACAGATTCAAATAACATAAGCACATTTATAAACTCAATGTACAGTTTAAATATGTATCCATTGATATCAAAGCCAACAAGAATTACAACTCATAGTGCCACAATAATTGATAATATTTTCACAAATATAACAAATGGGGATGTGATAGGTGGTATCTTAACGACCGACTTAAGTGATCATTTACCAGTTTTCACAATCTTTAAAAATGATCAAAATATCACAAAAGCAGTCACAACGAAGAAAAAAATCATAAACACATCAAAAAAAGTTTTGGAAAAATTGAAAGAGGATCTGGATAAACAAGACTGGAATGATGTGTATGTTGATGATGCGAACAGAGCATATGATGAGTTTATGAATATCTTGGAAACCCTGTATGTAAAGAATTGTGTGCAAACAAATTACACAAAGAGAAATACGAATGATCAACCATGGATGACAAAAGGGTTAAGAAATGCATGTAAAAAAAAGAATTATTTGTATTCATGTTTCTTGAAATTACGAAGTCAGAGCGCAGAAGAAAAATATAAAAAGTATAAAAATAAATTAGTAGGGATTATAAGGAAACATAAGAAAGAATATTATAGTAAATTATTAGATAAAACTAATGGTGATATGAAAGCAACATGGCGAGTAATGAATGGTGTACTGAAGAATCATAAAGCAAAAACTGGTATTTCAAAATATTTTGTAAAAGACAACGATGAAGTTCATGATGAAAATGAAATTGTTAATGGATTTAATCAATATTTTGTAAATGTTGGATCAAGCCTTGCAGCTAAGATACCAAAAGTAGATAAAAATATGATCCACTCAATTACAGGTTGTGCAAATAGTATTTTCCTAAATGGAACTAACAAAGAGGAAATAATGAATGTAGTAAAACATCTTACAGACAAGAGATCGAAAGACTGGGTGGACATGGATATGATGTTTGTAAAGGACATAATGAGCCATATTATTGAGCCGTTCACATACATATGTAACTTATCATTTTCAACAGGAATTTTTCCAGATAATATGAAAGTAGCTAAGGTCGTTCCTCTTTTTAAAAATGGTGATAAATGTGTATTCAACAATTATAGACCTATATCCTTGTTACCACAGTTTTCAAAAATTCTTGAAAAACTATTTGTGAACAGACTAGACCAATTTATAGATAAACAAAATATTCTAAGCAACAGTCAGTATGGGTTTAGATCAAAAAACTCTACATCAATGGCTCTCATGGAACTAATGGAACAAATAACTACTGCTGTCGATCAAAAACAACATTGTATCAGTATCTTTGTTGATTTAAAAAAAGCATTCGATACTATTGATCACACCATTCTCCTTGAAAAACTGAACAAATATGGTATTAGAGGACCAGCATTACAGTGGGTATCTAGCTACTTAAAAAATAGGAAACAATTTGTACAAATAAATGATGTAAGATCTGACCTCTGTAATATCACATGTGGAGTTCCCCAAGGCTCTGTACTTGGACCAAAGCTTTTTATTTTATATGTGAATGACTTGGTAAATGTGTCAGGACTCCTTAAATGTGTACTTTTCGCTGATGATACCACTTTTTTCTGTTCAGGTGAAGATATAGAACAAATGTTAGAATTGATAAAGACAGAATTTGTCAAGATACAAACTTGGTTTAAAATAAATAAATTATCATTAAATCTAGAAAAAACTAATTACATGATATTCGGTAATAAAAAGAAAACTGTTGATGTTCCACTCAAAATTGAGGATGTTGAGATTTGTAGAGTGAATGAGGTGAAGTTTTTGGGTGTTATCATTGATGACAAACTGACATGGAAACAACACATAAATTCTGTAAGAATAAAAATAGCTAGATCGATAGCAGTACTGTACAAAGTCAGAGACCTATTAAATGATAAAGCTCTGTATTTATTGTATAACACAATCATTGTTCCACACTTAATCTATTGTATTGATGTTTGGGGGAAAGCGTGTAAAACAATCACAAAGCCTATTTTTGTATTACAGAAAAGAGCTGTAAGAATTATCACTAGAAAGCATTACCGTCATCCATCAAGTACATTATTTTATCAACTAAAATTATTGAAGTTCCATGATTTGGTAGACTATAATATTTTATCAGTTATGTATAGAGCTCAAAATAATGCATTACCTTTAAATATCCAAATGCACTTTGTTAAAAGACAAAGTTGTTATAATCTTAAGGGAACAGAGTTGTTTGTAAAACCACAATTCAGAACCAGTTTGAAGGGACGTTCTACCTCAATCCAGGGAATTAGATTATGGAATGGCTTGGAGAATGTAGTTAAAAATGCCAAGTCAATGTTTACATTTAAAAAAATGATCAAAACAAATGTGTTAAAAAAATATGTGTGAAATAGCGTAATGTGTATTGTATTAGTTAAAAAATTAGAAAGAGTTAGTCATTTTGTACTGTTAGTTAGAAAATTAAAAAGAGTTAGTAATTTTGTACTGTTGGTTGAAGACTATTATTGTTTAACCTGACTGTTGGAAAAAGTTGGTTGAAGATTATTATTGTTTACATAGTTTGACTACTGTTGTTAAATCTGATTGTTGGATTTTAGTAATTTTGTACTGTTGGTTGAAGAATATTATTGTTTAACCTGACTGTTGGAAAAACTTGGTTGAAGATTATTATTGTTTACATGGTTTGACTACTGTTGTTTAATCTGATTGTTGGAGATAAGGGGCAGATATAATAAGATTTATTCTTCTTTCTGCCACCTTTCATTTTTTTACATTTTGTACACTATCATTATGAGATTGCCTTGTATTGTTTCTTTTGTAAAAAAATGAACAAATTTAATAAACATAAACATAAACATAAACTGAGAGAAACGCAATTTCGGTCCTGTGTATGTCCTGTACAGTACATATTGCAGATCTGACAATAAAGTTGACTTTGACTTTGACATCACTCACCAAAATAACATGTGATCATGTGATGTCTCACCTGATCTGTTAGAGCTTGGAGGATGTGTTGTGAATGACTGTCAGCTACTACCACACCACATTTTACTGTACATCAGTATCTGTCAAATTCACTGAGATACAGCTATTTATGTCTAAGCTAAATTTCAATAGCTGTGGCAGCCATTTTGAATTGTGTTGACTCCAAAAGTTAATCAATTGAAGGTGAACATTTCAGATTTATTTACTGCAAGTTTAAATAAAGTCCATCCAGTGGTTTATGAAATATTTTGCTAACAGACAAGCAGGATTGACAATCTCAACACATTGTGCAACATATTTGGGTAAAACTTAGTTTTACCCAAATATGTTGCACAATGTGTTGAGACTGAAGTTTGTGTTGGTCTCTCTGAAAGACTCATTCATCTCTTCTGCTGCTTCTTCTTCTCTCTGCAGATGGAGGTGATGACGTTTGTTCTGGAGAGATGAACATGATGGTGTGTTTGTGGGAGAAGATGAACTGAGTTCTTTGTGTGTTTTAAATTTTGTGAGACAAACCAGAACTGAAAGTTTGACTTCCTGTTTGAACTTTCTTCACTGTAACAGATGTCCCTTTACTGCCCTCTGGTGGTCATTGCTGTAATTACATCAAAGTCTTTGAAAATACTGAATTTACTTTTTAAATGTTTTACTATGAAAGTCAGCTTCATATTAATATTTTATTGAAAACTTGTGTTTTACTGATGTTTTATAAGCAGAATTTTGCTAATATAATAATATTAAAACTAATTTTAAAATACAATATTTAAGCATTGAAGCAAATAATCCAGGTAAGTTAATCTAAAAAGGTTGAATCGGGTCCTCTGGACAGATTCATCTTGTTGAAACGTTTTGTATTTTATTTTTAAAAAAAATTCTTGTGTCTGAGGAGCTGCAACAAACTCAGGGTGTTTTCACACCTGATAGTCCAGTAGACGGTTCTATTGGGTCCAATATTCAGAACATTTGTTCACATTTCAGCTGGTGCTGTTTAAATTCACACTTCACTGAGTCAGTCAAGCCAACCTGTTCCTTTAATTTAAAAACATGAACTTTTGTCTCTTTTTACAAACGTGTCATGAATTATCACTGAATGAATAAAATTGAACAACATTTTGGCAAAGACACTATAAAGACACGTGTATGAAAAGAGTTGGACACTTTGTGAATAAACAGTGAAGACAGAGGTTCAGTGTTGTCCTCAGTGTCCCTGATGATGGAGGAGGTTGTGGACTTGTTCAGTGTGATGGTCCCATCAGGCTGCATCAGGCCTCCTGAAGGCCCACAAGCTCACAGCTCTTTTTCCACAGCTTCACCTGCACATCAGAGTCAGAGGAGCTCAGAGGACTTGTGTCTTCTCTCCGTTGTACAGGTAACACCACCCCCTCCATCTCAGCAGCAGCTGCAGCATAGATTGATATGGAAGCTCCTCTGCTGGAGTCTAGGAAGGACCCACAAGAAGACACGACTCAGCAGGTTCTGATGTCCAGAGTTGATTTAAACAACATGTTCCTGTAGAGCTACTAAAGAAAATACAACCTTATAAAATATAAACAAGAAAAAAATAAAAAACGGAAGCAAGACATTATTTACAGAAAATTTGCGAAGGAGTTTCAAAGAGTGCAAATCCAGCCAGTCCCTAAATTTTAAAATACAGTTATGTCTTATTCTTTATTCTTATTCTTTATTTTTATTACTTAAGCTATGACAGAGCCACTGTCTGTGTGAGGCTTACTTTTTAGTAGGGATGCACCGATACCAGATTTTTGAAAACCGAGTACAAGTACAAGTACTTACATTAATGTACTTGCCGATACCAAGTACCGATACAAGTACTAATTAATATTTTTTTAAATCATTCTAATTAACTTAAACTGTTTATTTTCATTAGACACTTCAAACATAAATAAACAAAGTACATTACTATTGGTAATCTGTAAAGTATGTCCAAACTTGTACAAAAAAATAAAATGTTTTACATTTGAACTCTTACATAGTCAATGAAATGAAATGAAACTGGTATCGGGTCCTGTAGTATCGGAGCCCTTTCATGAGTACGAGTACGAGTAAACGCACATGGTATCGGACCGATACCCGATAATGGTATCGTGCATCCCTACTTTTTAGTCTGCATATCTTCCTGCCTGAAAGGCTGCCCCTCCCAGTTCTGCTCCCATCCATAAAGGTTGGTGTAACCATGGCAACCATATGACTCAGCAGAGCAACCTTTTGCACAGAACCTGGAAACTTTTAGACAAAGTGTTAAGTGTTTGGTGCAGCAGTAAAAATGGATAATAATGTAGAGTTAGTAACTCTTATGAATCTGGTCTTAAGCTCTTATTTTGAAACAACACTTTGACATTCTGACAAAAGCTTCTTCCTGCAGTTTTTTATGTTTTATATGACTTTAAATACAGAATTCTGTCGAGCAGCTTACTGAACTCTCCATAACATAACAGATGTGCATAGATGGATGAAGTTGTCCAGGATCTACAGGGACAGCAGTGATGGAGAATAATGAAAAAGAGCTGCTGGGTAAGATGGTTGTAGCAGCAGTGACTCACTGCAGGTCCAGACAAAGACCACTCACTACCTGATGACTGGCTGTGACCTAGAGAAGACTGTCAGAGGACAAATACTCCCCCTGGCTCTACAACACTGAACCTTCACTTTATTGATGTTATTAAAATCAAAACATTATTTTCTTGTTGATTCCACCAAAACCTACACCCCTAGTTTGACACCACAAAACCACAGGTGAGATTAAACTGTAGGGATGTGAAATTAATCATTTTATATTACGAGTATAAATACAAAAAGTGACATTTAAAAAATATATCATATAAAATGTGTGTTCCACTAATAAATATGAAGTCCAAACGGATACAATAGGATTAATATTAGATACAGATGAGGAGTGAGTTTCATTCTGACCAGATTAACAAGTTAACAGCTAATCCAAGATCAGCAAGATTATTCCTGTCATTTCTTAAAACAACTCCAATGTTATAAATCTTGACATTGCTGCCAAACTCACAATATTTGGTTATTTTAGCAGAAATTTTGTGATTTTCCTGCAGGACGTGCCCCCACCTGCAGCAAAATGAAGTAACACACAGTTTCTGCTGTTTGTACACTTGGTGAAAACTGCAAGTTTTTAAAATGGTGTTCTCATTTATTTCCCTGGAGTGGTAATAAAAGTTAAAAACACTCCATCAGCTACTACAACATCAGGTTTTTACTCAACATATGTAAAACTGACTCAGTTGTAGCCATGTTTGTGTTTTCTAATCTCAATGATCAGATTAACTCCTACAGTTAATCTGTTGTACGTGTACATTCAAATACTTTCTGACAGTTTCATTAAAATACATTACTGGTACATGAGATATTTTACTAACAGACACACAGGCAGGCTAATATGAGTGGCAGACTTTGGTGGTGGTGGTGCTAAACAGTTCATAGTAACACAGCAGAGGTGTTTGTCCCTTGTTGATGTGAATCTTTAGGTTTGAATCCTCTTTATTTGTCTCTAAGTTGATGGAAGCATCAAAGTGATGCATGTAGAACAGAAACTAAAGGTTCTCACATGTTCTCAGTCTCCAAGAGCAGCTGCACAACCTGAACATGTGCAGCTGCTCTGCTCCCAGTCCTTTGTTGCAAGTCTCAAGAGTTCAAGAGTTTGATTCTCATCATTCCACAACATGACATGCATGAGGAGGAACCAAACAGTTCCTGAGCTCCACTTATGTCAGCATTTAAGAAGTAAAGAAGAAAATAAAACTTTATAACTTGATGTTGATTTATTTTCTCACACTTCACCTGCTTCTCTTTACTGCTGCCAGAAAGGAGAATGATGAAGTGATGTTGTTTAGAAGAAAATGTCTCGCTCACTTTTCTTCATGTCACTGCCACAAGTGACAGCAGCTCTCTGCATGTGCTGCATCACTTGATTGATGTGACAGGAGGAAAGGAGAGGTGTTTGTGAACTCTTCAGAGTGAGCTCTCGTCCAGTGCTCCCTCAGCAGGAGCTCTAAGTCTTCCTTCTTCTCTTCTCCTCCATCCTGTTGGAAGCTGCACACTATTGACTTCAGCTCACATGTTCAAAAACATGCATGTTAGGCTCACATGTTCAAAAACATGCATGTTAGGCTGCCTTCAGGCCCAGGAGGAGCATGCAGAGAGATGTGTGCTCTCAACGGGGTTTGCCTGCTTCAATAAAGCTTCATGAATAAATCAATAGTTTGATCACATGTCAGTCAGTTTGACATGAACACACATGACATCATGTTTTATTTCTGGTTGTGGGCTTCTGTGTCTGAGAGTCTTTCTAATGGAAACAGGATCAATTCTCTTCAAGTTCCTGTCACATCCAGTTTTCATGATAAACACTAAAGCGTTCATGGAAAGAGAACATTACTGATGTATGGCAGAATCAATTCACGCAGCTCACATGAACAGTTGTGGAGATATTTGCATGTGCAGGAACGGAGAGATGACAACGCCTGCATGGAAACACATCATTGCTACAACAGCTAACACAGACAGGAGCACAGAGTCTGATGTTTCTTTACATTATTCACAGTCACTATTAAAGAAAGATGAAGAAGAGTCACATCTTGTAGAAACAAAGATTTTGAAAGACTTCTTCCTCTTTGTTGTCACTTCCTGTTTCACTCCGGCCATGCCATGGAACTAATTCATGGATAGTGTAACGACCCTGTGTTTGGTTCTGCTGGGGGTCCAAGTATTTCTGTGTATTTGTTCAGTTGTACTGTGATTCTGTTGTCCCCCGCCCTCATGTGTTGGATTGGTCGTGGGGGCAGGAGAGGGGTAGGAGCAGGGAGGAGGGACCGGAAAAGGAGACGAAGAAGAAGAGCCGGGAGTGTGTTGTTGTTAGCAGGCAGCTAGCAGTGTGTTCACTCGCGTGTGTACCGCGTTTTCTGTTAAGGCGTGAGCTGCAGCCTCGGTAATAGCAGCTCGTCCCTGTTTCTGAATAAACCCCGTTTGGCTGGACTCCGTCTGCAGTGTTGGCGTCATTACATTGGTGTCAGAAGTAAACCAACGCTACCGAGCTGAGTGAGTACTACTGGCTCGTCGCCTCCACCCGCGACAGCATTATGGACGGAGCGTTCTCCCGAGTGAAGCTTAAAGCGGAGGGAGAAGAGAAAGAGGAGGCCCGGAGAGAGGAGTTCGCTAAAATAACGCAGGTGATGGCTGCTCTGCACAGCTCTGCAGCGAGCATGGCTGCCGAAGCAGGACTGACCGGCGGGGGGGCGGGTCCGTCGACGCCATTTTCTCCAAGCGCGCCAAAAGCCTCACATGGCAGCAGCCATGACAGTTACGACAGCGTCGTCCAAAACGTCACCGTCCCGTTGAAGACGCCCAAGTACTCCGGTAGGTCCAGCTGGGAGGCCTTCCATGCACAGTTTGAGCTGCTGGCTCATGCAGGGAGGTGGACAGCAGAGCATAAAGCCCTGCAGCTGGCTCTCTGTCTACAAGATGATGCACTGGACTGCCTGTTGTTGTTAAGCTCAGAGGACAGAAAAGACTATGATGCACTAGTTGGAGCTTTAAAGAGGCGGTTTGGACAATGTGTGCAACCAGACATTTTTAAAAATAAACTCTGCAACAGGAGCAGGTTGCCGGGTGAACCCCTGCGTGTTTTGGCTAATGACATTGAGAGCCTCACACGCAGAGCCTATTCACACATGCAGTCAGGGGTTCAGAATGAACTAGCAAAAGATCAGTTCATCAGAGCCCTGGCACCACCGGAGCTGCGTGTGCAGGTTCAGCTGATGCACCCCCGATCCCTGCAAGACGCATTGGACTTAGCAGTGGAGAGAGAGTGTTTGCTGGGAGTAGCAGCGGGAAACGACCTGAGAGGACAACCACCGGCATGCAGATCTGCGGAGGGGGCAGAGCTGAACCANGTCCCGTTGAAGACGCCCAAGTACTCCGGTAGGTCCAGCTGGGAGGCCTTCCATGCACAGTTTGAGCTGCTGGCTCATGCAGGGAGGTGGACAGCAGAGCATAAAGCCCTGCAGCTGGCTCTCTGTCTACAAGATGATGCACTGGACTGCTTGTTATTGTTAAGCTCAGAGGACAGAAAAGACTATGATGCACTAGTTGGAGCTTTAAAGAGGCGGTTTGGACAATGTGTGCAACCAGACATTTTTAAAAATAAACTCTGCAACAGGAGCAGGTTGCCGGGTGAACCCCTGCGTGCTTTGGCTAATGACATTGAGAGCCTCACACGCAGAGCCTATTCACACATGCAGTCAGGGGTTCAGAATGAACTAGCAAAAGATCAGTTCATCAGAGCCCTGGCACCACCGGAGCTGCGTGTGCAGGTTCAGCTGATGCACCCCCGATCCCTGCAAGACGCATTGGACTTAGCAGTGGAGAGAGAGTGTTTGCTGGGAGTAGCAGCGGGAAACGACCTGAGAGGACAACCACCGGCATGCAGATCTGCGGAGGGGGCAGAGCTGAACCAGGAGAAACCTGCTTGGGTCTCGGAGCTGACAGAAATGATCCGAGCAGTGGCGCTACAGTTGACACGGGACTCCTCCGCACCCCCAGCTGTTTGTTGGGGCTGTGGCCAACCGGGACACCTCCTGAGGCAGTGTCCTAAAACAGTCAGGACGCAGGGAAACGACACGGGGTCTGCGGGAGGGAGGAATCGCAGATCCCTACTGTAGCCTCCACACCTCCATCACCAGCGGGCGGGGCCCAAAAGCCCAAACAGGGGGCCCTAGCCCAGAATTCCTTTGAAACTGACTCAGCCCCAGACCAAGCAACCAGGGTTGTGGTGGTTGGACGCACATGTGTTGGGGACTTTTGTTATGTCCCAGTCTCTGTGGAAGGGATCCCATGCACAGCCCTGATTGACACTGGCTCCACGGTAACGCTAGTGAGGCCTGATGTAGTACCAGACTGGACTCGGATCCAACCCACCACAGTGCAGCTGCGCACAGTCACAGGGGACATGTCACCTATGAAGGGGAGGGGGACAATGACTGTTAATGTGGGTGGCCGATCTATCACCCACCCTGTGTGGGTAGCAGATGTGCAGGACATGTGCATATTGGGGCTGGACTTTTTAAGGGCTGCGGGGTGCCAGTTGGATTTAGGTGTGGGGACATGGAGTTTTAAGGAGGGCCCTCTCATTCCACTGTTACCCACAGCTCCTGATCACGCTCTTATGGGTCCTGTGGCCCGCTACACGGAACCTCAGGTCGCAGCTGTCAAGCACACCTCCCCTCAGCCCAGCCAGATTGCTGCCACCATGGCCCCCGCACCTGCGAGTCCTATGCCCCCAGTGTGGGTGCCCCAGAAGAACCGAGACTATGTGTGGACTGAACAGTGCCAGGGAGCGTCTGGCCGTCTGCGGCAAACTCTGACTGAGTCCCCAGTCCTCGCTCCTGCAGACCCCTCCCTCCCTTTCATCCTCGAGATGGATGCTAATGGCGTGGGGGCCCGATCCCAGCAGAGTGACTCGGTAATCTGCAGAGGGTTGCAGGTGGTCGGCACAGACAGCTGGAGGCACCAACAGGAACAGGACCCCGATATCCAGCCTGTGTTGCAGTGGGTGGAGAGACAACTGAAGCCACCGTGGGAGGAGGTTTCTGGGCTCTCGCGGGCAACTAAAAGGTTGTGGTCCAAGTTTGAGGCTCTGCGTCTGGAAGACGGGGTGCTACAGAGGTCATGGAAGGACCCCTCCACGGGTGAGGAGCGGTGGCAGACTGTAGTCCCAAAAGGCCTGAAAGACGTAGTCCTGCAGGGCGTGCATGGAGCGTCTGGGTCTGGACATTTTGGCGTTACAAAGACTCTACGCCGCCTCCGACAGGGGTTTTACTGGGGCCAGTACAGGAGGGATGTGGAGGACTTCTGCCGCCGTTGTGACTTCTGTACAGCACGGAAGGGGCCGACAGGTCGGTCTCACACCCGCCTACAACAGTTTGTTTTAGGAGCCCCGATGGAGCGAGTGGCCGTGGACATCATGGGCCCCCTACCATGCTCAGACAGCTTAGAGACAGCCCATGCAATTGCCCTGAGGCAACAGGAGCAAGCGGGCATGCGCCAGAAACTGAACTATGATGTAAGAGCGATGGGCCGACACTTTACTCCAGGAGAGCTGGTCTGGGTGCACAACCCTCGTAGGAAGAAGGGACGGTGCCCGAGACTGGTCAGTCAGTGGGTGGGTCCCTGCAGAGTGTTGGAGCGCCTGGGGGAGGTGGTCTACAGAGTGCAGATGCCCCAAAACAGGAGAAGAGTAGCTCTGCACAGGGACAGGTTGGCCCCCTATGCACCGCAGCCCCCAGAAGGCCAATGGTCGGGGTCTCGGGTGTGTCCGCCAACGTCCCCAGAAGTTTTATCACTGCCGTCGAACGAGGTCCCAGCCGCAGAGTCGGGAGCGCTCTGCTGGGAGCTCGCCCACGACAGACGAGGAGGGCTCCAAGACGGTTCGATGACTTTGTTTGTCCCCTCGTGGGCGAGGGACTCAGTAGTGGGGGGGTAGTGTAACGACCCTGTGTTTGGTTCTGCTGGGGGTCCAAGTATTTCTGTGTATTTGTTCGGTTGTACTGTGATTCTGTTGTCCCCCGCCCTCATGTGTTGGATTGGTCGTGGGGGGCAGGAGAGGGGTAGGAGCAGGGAGGAGGGACCAGGGAAAAGAGAGACGAAGAAGAAGAGCCCGGGGAGTGTGTTGTTGTTAGCAGGCAGCTAGCAGTGTGTTCACTCGCGTGTGTACCGCGTTTTCTGTTAAGGCGTGAGCTGCAGCCTCGGTAATAGCAGCTCGTCCCTGTTTCTGAATAAACCCCGTTTGGCTGGACTCCGTCTGCAGTGTTGGCGTCATTACAATATTATGCAGAATTTATTCTATATTAACATGTTCTTCCTCTTTTTGTGTTTGTGCATGTCACAGGCATTTGAAGGTCCAGTTTCTTAGGTCCACCTGTAGAATCCAGTCCAACAGTGGTGCTGCTGGGAGGTGGACTGGTCTCCAGTTTGAATTAAATTCACAGTTTGAGCTCAAAGCTCACACAGAAGAAGTGTATTCTAGTCAGAGGGTTTCTAACATTCAGAGCCTCGTGTGTGTAAAGTGTTGTCTTAGTAGCAGAAAGCCTCTGATCCTGCTCCAGTGGGCCGTCCAGAACAAACACAAGTGGATGGAGACACGTCCAACACTGTGGACAGAGTGGACGTCAGAAAGTGTGTGGAGGTTTGAAAGCAGAGCTGTTGTGTTGCTCTGGATCAAAAGCTTCAGCTCCAGCTGCTCTGTTCAAATGGAAACACTAAATGCTTCATTTGATCATTTCTCTGTCCACTTCTTCATTTTCAGCCTGTTCTCTGCTTCACTCTTGTTGCTCTATTTGCAGCCTCTTCAGTGGATTCTTGCTGCGGTCATGTGATCACTGTGCAGGATCAATCACCTCCAGGATCATTGGTTCAACAAGTCAGTAGAGATGATAGAACCAGCAGATGTTCAGTGGAAACGTTTCACCTTCATTATGACTTCAACTAGTTGATGAATTAGAAACTAACATTTGAACATTTGAACTCTACTAGCTGCAGCTGTTTGCAGTGATCAGTGTCTAATCTATACTAAAACTTCTAAAGTACATTTTCAGAATTCATGCAAAGACAGCAGATCATAGAGAAACAGTTTTTAAAACACAAAAACACGTCAGAATACAACTTATTTTATGGAGGAAAAGAATAGGGCTGTTGATGAGGCCTGTTTTCATGAATTATAGACAACTTTTTGTTTCTAAGGTCAGGTGGCTGTGGCGGCCATCTTGAACTGGGTTGACTCAGAAACTTGATCATTTGTAGATGTACATACAAAGAATAAAAAGTGTGAGCTGGAAAACCTGAAACCTGTGAATCCTGCCTAACAATGGAAGAAACATCTGCTGGAACCTGAGAGTCGTCAGGGTTTCACCATCCCTCTGAGGACCGTTTTCAGGGAAACATGGAAGTTCAAAAGTTTTGGACAGATCCCACTCCTCCCTCTTAATGGTTCTTTATCTAGACAGCAAAAACTAATTGAAGTGAAACAATGAAATGTCATCGGTCTTACAGAATTGAATCTAAATTGATTCTTGATGTAAAAACACTAATAATGATGGTGGTCACTAAATGTTTGTTCAACTGTCATCTAAAGGTTCATTTCTGGTTGATTTATGGAACATTTGAACACATGTAAACTAAGAATTTGGACTTGTAGCAGGGCACCAGCAATTCTCAAATTAAAATTAAGATGTTTTATTCTATTGAAAATAAATCACTCAAATTATCACCAGGATGCAAACTATTCCACAATCATAAGCTTTATTGTAATCAAAAGTAAAATAAAATCAAGAAATACAGCAAAATGAAACAAAAGCTTTTACATCGTCAAGTATGAAACTTGATAATAAACTTTCAACATTGATTTACTACAGTGGTATTAAACCAAAAAGCTTGTTGTAAAATGATTGGAAACATGATTGAATTATCACAGTGAGTAGAACTTCTAATTCTAATTACTCGTAATTCATCCAACCTTTATTTAAACAGGTTAATCCCATTGAGCCTCGAGGACTCATTTACAAGAGAGACCTGTTTTCAACAAAGAATGACAACAGCGACAACAATAGACAATCATAAGAGAGGCATACAGATTTATTTTAACAAATTTAACTAAAAAAAGTCACACATAGAGACATGTAGGAGGAGATGTATGAAGGCAATAGACCAAGAAGTGATTTAAAAATGAAAATGTACCAGTGGTACAATAGAATAGGACAATAGAATAGGAAACACAGGCCTTAATAAATCTCTTAAAATAATTAGAAAGTACTGTATGCAACAAGACTATGTGACAAGTGCACCAGCAATCTCCCTGAAACGGTTCAACATGTCTTTATGGAATGTTCAGGGTATGAAACAGAAAGAATGCATTTCCAAAAAGAAATGAATATTAAATTTACAATTAGGGATGTTTTTAGTAGTGATATCAGTAAAGTTAAAGATCAAATTATTATTTTCTTGCGAAATACAAACTTAAAGTTGCAGTATGTAGCTTTTTTTATAAACATATTTCTTCTCTCAGTCACTATTTTTTGTCAGAGTGATGTTAAACAGGTAATCTTTGAGAAATACTATATTCCTCTGGCGTCTCCCGGTGGTTAAAATAGCATTTATAAAAACCAGAGCGGGCCGTGTTTGACCAGCCAATAAAAACAGAGTTATTTTCATGAACGAGCTTCCCCCGCCCTCCCCCCGCCTCTCCCAGCGGCAGCGCGCAGCAGCCGGGCACGCTCCCGTCTCAAACAGTAGCTGTTTCAAGATGGCGGAGGTGGCGAGAGCTTCGAGTGCTCAGGATTGCCAAGCGATGCAGAGTTAGCAACTTTCCTGCTTGAAAAGTAAGTGTCTTTGCTTGAATCATGTGATAGCGCAAATGCCATGATATTATCTACAACAGGCTAAAACCGTTTTCCGGCCTACAGCTGACGTGATGCTAATGGCAGCAGCTAACTCATTCAACCTCAGTATTGTTTTGATACGTACATTTAGTTATCCTAACTTATTGTATTGTGGATCAGCATGCAGATATGTTGAAAGTACTGTAACTGCGCTGTCTGTGTAAGAGAGGCATGATCTCAACAACTAGCAATTAGCATATTGTCTGCAGATCATTTGGTGTTCAAAATCGAAACGTCTGTTAGTTCTACTACACAATAAATGTTGTTGATGCATACATCTCAACCTCTTTGGACGTTTACCTGTATAAAGGGCCTCAAAAATTATTAATTTTTGGAATAAAATCTGTAAAACTTGCGGTGGGGTGGACGAGTTTGCTGCGGACATGAGCATGCAGTGAAGCAGGATGAAAGGAGAGCATAAAAAGTTCAAATTTTACTTCTAGCAGCAGAACAGGATGGAAGATGGCTGTTTGATGCTATTTTTTAAATCATCCTACATGCTTTGATATGTTAGATAAATTTGTCATTGTGTGATAAATGTGTTGAAAAGAATATCTGATTATTGTTTGAACTACATTATATGTTTTTATGCAGAGATGATGACTTTGGGGAAGGTCTCAGAAGTGAATTTGGGGAGACTCCCATTCAGGTTTTGGAAACAAGGTAAGTAAGGGGAAACTGTATTTATGTCAAGATTATTTTATGGTTTGCACTGCAACTAATATAACTGTGATCATAATATTATTACACAATTTTAAAATGTAGATGGTAAGGTTGTATGTCTAATATTGTTTATGAAATGTATTTCCACCAGATATTACGGTAGGCAGAAACAAAAACCAAAGTTTAATAGTTGTTTTTATATAATCCATCCATCCATCCATCCATTTTCTTCCTCTTATCCGGGGTCGGGTCGCGGGGGTAGCAGCCTAAGTAGGGAGGCCCAGACTTCCCTCTCCCCAGCCACTTGGAGCAGCTCCTCTGGGGGAATCCCAAGGCGTTCCCAGGCCAGCCGAGAAACATAGTCCCTCCAGCGCGTCCTGGGTCTTCCTCTGGGTCTCCTCCCGGTGGGACATGCCCGGAACACCTCACCAGGGAGGCGTCCAGGAGGCATCCTAACCAGATGCCCGAGCCACCTCAACTGGCTCCTCTCGATGTGGAGAAGCAGCGGCTCTACTCCGAGTCCCTCCCGGATGACTGAGCTTCTCACCCTATCTCTAAGGGAGAGTCCAGACACCCTGCGGAGAAAACTCATTTCAGCCGCTTGTATCCGAGATCTTGTTCTTTCGGTCACAACCCAAAGCTCATGACCATAGATGAGGGTGGGAACGTAGATCGATCGGTAAATTGAGAGCTTTGCCTTTTGACTCAGCTCTCTCTTCACCACGACAGACCGGTACAGCGCCCGCTTCACTGCGGATGCTGCACCTATCCGCCTATCGATCTCACGCTCCAGTTTTTATATAATGTATTTCTTTATTGTTATGGCTTTTCTGTGCTGCAATTTTAGTGGACATAAAATTAGAATAATACAGATGCACAATATTGACAATAAATATCTTTGAAGCTTATTTTTTTTATTATTTTATTTTTCTAACCACGTCACAGAAAATGTACAACTTTATAAATTTAAGAATTTTTAAAAAGATGACTTCATTAAAATTCTGTGTTCATGTATAACATACACTTGCACTGAACGTACGTATTTTAGTGCGTGTTAAAAATATGATTTTGTCTATACTTTCGAGTTAGTCTCATTAACTTTTATTGAGAGAATTTATTGTACTGGTTCCCAAGTACATGTTTCTTTATTTCATGATCAAACTTGATTATTGTTGCTTTAATAAAATATGTAATGTGTTTCCTCAGTATCAATGTTAGTTTGTTTTTTACGTTTATATTTTTTTTGTTTCAGTATGTCTTCGCTAGACATTCACGACGACAATGATGAAAGTGACTTGTTATTGCATGTTCTCTCCGTGCATGCGTGGGTTTTCTCCGGGTTCTCCGGTTTCCTCCCACAGTCCAAAAACATGCATGTTAGACTGATTGGTAACTCTAAATTGACCCTAGGTGTGAGTGAGACAGGTCTCTCTTGTAAATGAGTCCCCGTGGCTCAACGAGGCTAGCCTGTATAAATAAAGGTTGAATGAATGAATGTTCTTCTTCCTCAGGTTGTCAGCGCTGTCCTGTTGATGATGATGGTGGTGGTGGTCCCACAGACAGCAGCAAAGCCACACAGGAAGTCCTTTGAAGGATTAGCAGAAGAAACGGTCCCTCTGCGTTTGGACCCAAACAATTTAGTTCCCAGCCTAAAAGTCAGTTCTTTGGCCAGCGACTCCATCTCACCGTGGACCTACAAGTGAGGCTTCAGCTCCTCAGTGTGTTGTCCTTCATGAAGCTCAGAGTCCTGTTAACAGTTTTTGTCTCCTCTCTGTCCTCAGCATCTCCAGGGATGACAACATGTTCCCTCATGCGCTGTCGCAGGCTCACTGTTTGCTCAAAACCTGCCTGGACCACCAAGGACTGGAGGACGGGGGCCTGGAGTCCCGTCCCATTCTGCATCAGGTGCTGGTTCTGAGGCGAGTCAAGACGCCAGGGCCAGGCACAGCTACCACTACCGCCTGGAGTCCAAACTCATCTCAGTGGGTTGCACCTGCGTGAGACCGAAGGTGATCAACCAGCACTGAGGACTGACCCATGGAGACCAGATGAAGACCATCTCCACGCGGGGTGTCCTCCAAAGATCTGTGGCAGGGTGTGGCCTTGGGGCAATTTCAATCCCAAAAATCCTCAATTAAAAGAAAAGAACTTTTAAACGAGTTGATGAAGTTTATCAATGAACCTTAATTTTTTTATTTATATATACTGTATATATATATATAGTCATTCATTCATTCAACCTTTATTTAGTCAGGTAAATCTCATTGAGCCTCGAGGGCTCATTTACAAAAGTGACCTGCTACTAACTAAAGAATGATGAACAGCAATGGTAGAATTTCTGTTCATCATTCTACATCATATATATATATATATATATATATATATATATATATATATATATATATATATATATATATATATATATATATATATATATATATATATATATATATATATATATATATATATATATATATATAGATATATATATATATAGATAGATATATATACATATATAGATATACAGTATATATATAGTATATATACTGTAGTTATAAATATAGTTATTTTTTTATATAGATACCTATATTTATAACTATATATATATATAGTATATATACATATAGATACCTATATTTATAACTATATATATATATATATATATATTATATATATACACAAATGAAAGAGTGGAGATCAGGTGGTTCTCTATGGACTTTAGATGTTTGGACAAGCTGACAATCTGGAGAAGCTCCACATATTTATTGACCTGACCCACTTAAGTGAAGACCAGATCAGTCACCTGGGCCCTGCTTGCTGTTCTGTTGCCCTGAAGGCTGCAGGTTAGGAAGAATTTGGAGTTAATTAAGTTCTGTTTAATTTCTGTCCAGTTTTATTAAAAAGTTATTTAAATCAAACTAAGTACACAACAGAGTATTTAACATCAGGGTGGATGCTCAGTGCTTTATTTATGGTTATTTAAGTCTGCGTTATGTAACGGTTTGATGATCCTTGTCACATATTTATTTAGGTTTTTTGTGTATTTATTGTCTAAATAAATAAATAAAAAAGATTTTGTCGCTGTGTTCTTTCAAATAGAAAATTATTTCACTGCATGTTCATGAAGAATCATCAATTTAAATGTTTGCATGAAAACAGGGTGACTATGAGAACTGTTTGTTTTCATCAACTCCCCCTGTGAGCATCGAATCTCATTATGTAACAAAACCAGAATATGAACAAGTCCAGCTGGAGTGCATCAACCCAGGTTTGACTCTTCTCAAGAGCTGAGTGTCCCCAGCACGCAGCTGTTTTCCTCTTCTTCGGACCGTAGGTCTCTGGGTGTAAATTCCTCGTCTGAAGACCATCGACAATGTTTCAAAACTAGATGCGTAACACAGATAAAATGTCACACACTGCAGCAAAGTATTATAACATAACTTATTGAAAGGGTTATACATAATTTACGATACTTTATTACAAATACGCAAAGATTTGAGAAGGAAATAGTCGATCGAGTGACTGCGCCGACGCCATCTTAGAACTGTGTTTACAATGCATGCGCGTTCACGAGACAGGCCAAGCTGTGGAGGAGGAGCTAAGGAGGCGGAGTTGCAGGTCAGCCAGAGTCCAAGGGGGAGGAGGGAGAAGGGTTTCTGCTCGAAAATTTCCTAAGTTTCAGGGCTTTACAGAAACTGCAGACCGTGCCTTTAAAGAACAGATCAGATTAAATCACAACATGATAATACAAATGAAGGGTCCTCCAGTTGGCCACGCCTCTTCATGTGAGCACATTTCAGACGCTCTGATTGGCTCCAGTTGGCCACGCCTCTACATGTGACCACATTTCAGACGCTCTGATTGGCTCCAGTTGGCCACGCCTCTACATGTGACCACATTTCAGACGCTCTGATTGGCTCCAGTTGGCCACGCCTCTACATGTGACCACATTTCAGACGCTCTGATTGGCTCCAGTTGGCCACGCCTCTACATGTGACCACATTTCAGACGCTCTGATTGGCTCCAGTTGGCCACGCCTCTACATGTGACCACATTTCAGACGCTCTGATTGGCTCCAGTTGGCCACGCCTCTACATGTGACCACATTTCAGACGCTCTGATTGGCTCCAGTTGGCCACGCCTCTACATGTGACCACATTTCAGATGCTCTGATTGGCTCCAGTTGGCCACGCCTCTACATGTGACCACATTTCAGACGCTCTGATTGGCTCCAGTTGGCCACGCCTCTACATGTGACCACATTTCAGATGCTCTGATTGGCTCCAGTTGGCCACGCCTCTACATGTGACCACATTTCAGACGCTCTGATTGGCTCCAGTTGGCCACGCCTCTACATGTGACCACATTTCAGATGCTCTGATTGGCTCCAGTTGGCCACGCCTCTACATGTGACCACATTTCAGATGCTCTGATTGGCTCCAGTTGGCCACGCCTCTACATGTGACCACATTTCAGATGCTCTGATTGGCTCCAGTTGGCCACGCCTCTACATGTGACCACATTTCAGACGCTCTGATTGGCTCCAGTTGGCCACGCCTCTACATGTGACCACATTTCAGACGCTCTGATTGGCTCCAGTTGGCCACGCCTCTACATGTGACCACATTTCAGATGCTCTGATTGGCTCCAGTTGGCCACGCCTCTACATGTGACCACATTTCAGACGCTCTGATTGGCTCCAGTTGGCCACGCCTCTACATGTGACCACATTTCAGACGCTCTGATTGGCTCCAGTTGACCACGCCTCTACATGTGACAACATTTCAGACGCTCTGATTGGCTCCAGCTACTTCCTGTTGTCTAGACTGATCATAGATCCAGAACCTTCCAGGCCATTTGGAGCAAACACTAGTGATGCACACATGGAGCTTTTGTGAAGAGCTGAAATTTGTTTCCAACAAAGTGAATTTCTGGAAGTGTGTAGTTGATTCTTTAGTGTCCAAAAGGCTAAAGAGCAGCTAAAATGTAGCAGCTAAAATGTAGCAGCTGAAATGAGCTGCTTCATGGTGGCTGCTCATTTGATGGAGCTGCAGCTGTTGTTTAACAACATGT